>JAHZNB010002595.1:0-17574 GCA_027744295.1 Callyntrura guangdongensis | reverse complement strand
AAATGTGTTTCGTTTATAGTTACCGATTGTCGTGCAGGTTGGAAGACATTGGAAGATGCTTAAAGATATCAAAAAACCCTAGAAAACACGACGGAAAGTCGGGTGACGCTGCCTATGAAAATAGCAACGATGAGGAATCCGATACAGATCAGTTAGGTGCAGACAAAAAAATTAATTTGTGGCATTATTGGATGGCATGAGCATTACTTTAAAAAGTATTACGAATACTCAGGAATGCTTTTTGGATTTTCCGTTAGAGAGTCGATTCTTTCAAGCGGCAAATTTGTCCGGAAGCATTACAGTGGTGTTTATTATTCTGCCATTTGGGTTTTTTCCTTCGGTTCTCCCGTTTGCCGTGGAGTATATCTGGATGCATTACGATAAAAACAAACCATCAAAAATTACTGTTTTGAAACCAACCACTCATATTTGTAAAATAGCATGTGGAAAGTTTATTAAATATTTAAGTAAAGTGCTGACATTTAATTTTTCAGATATACAATGACCAAGTAAATAGTTAACAAAATATAAAGCAAATATGTGCAAAAGAATTGTTTCTCAAGTCAGACCGATGGACGGCGAAAGAAAGTATGATATGGTTTCGTAGCCTTAGCAATGTTTCTAAATTTTAAACAAATATTTTTGCTTTATGCTGTATGCTAGTTTACAGCAAGTAAACCTAATTTTGTCCAAACGAGCAGATATAAACATTGTAAGTTTATCTTAAAAAATTTAGAGTTTACAAAACAATAAACAACCGCTTACAAATATAGTTTACTGACAACGTATCAAAATACTTCTTGATTCAGGACTAGAAACCTTGAGTAATGTCCAATTAGAGTAAAGTATACTTTGTTTCGATATTTGTCCGCAATAAAGTCGAGTGATAATATCATTGGTATGCCAACGGCCAAGGCACCTAGGGTCATCTCAGGCACAGGCAAGCCAACCTTAGGGAGTTTTTGTGTAAAACGGTTCCGGTTAATTATTCCCCACAGTCCATAAGATAACGGCCAAGGCACCTGGGGTCATCTCAGGCACAGGCAAGCCAACCTTAGGGAGTTTTTGTGTAAAACGGTTCCGGTTAATTATTCCCCACAGTCCATAATAGGGCAATAACTGTATCTAGAGCGCATTCTGTGATGGTATCTGTCAGTACGATAATAAAACACATTTTTAAGACAAAATAAACACCTCAATTTGAAATCTCAATAACATCAAAAATGCGAGAATAAAGGAAACTGTCCGACTCCTTCTGCTAACATTACTATTGACTTAATTACTAATAAAGTAGACTTTACCGTAAATAGATATTACTACAGGTTTCTAGAGTACTCGGTCGATATTGCACGAATACCACTAATCTTAACTATGGCGTATGCCGCGAGAACAAGAGGTACATTTAAATTCCTGCTTAATTGGTTATGTGGTCAACAAAATTTTCAGAGGTCAGTAGACACCTCTTTGTCCTCTTGAACGGCCCAGCGGACATCAGGTCGGTTACGGTGGGAAACCTCTTCAGAGAAAACAACCGTCAGCATGATGACATCGAAACCTGGAATGATTTAAAACCTCTCAGGTTTTGATCGTCTCGATATTGCAACTCATCTTATATTGAATTATAATGGCGTTTATAAATCAATACTCAATATGATATACCCGTAGTCTACCCAATTTGGTCTTGACCTAAGTTCCCGTCCTTCACCATGGCAGACAGCACTTACTTAATCTAATCAGTTATTTGTAATCAATCAAACCAATTTAAATGATTGGAGCAGCAAACTTAATGATAATCACAACCAGTGGCTGCTGAACAGTAGGAATCAAGACGAGTCAAACCTGTTCTGTAAAGTATTATTATTCTTATCTTGCAATGTTCAAGAAAAATTTCATGGAGAGATTTACCCCATCCCCAAATCCCGCCGGATCTCGGCATATGATCATAAGTTCAATTGCTTGAACTCACAATAACAGACAAGGCTTTTTGGATATATTTGATGCACTATGCGCACGTGGTACAAAAATCAAAAGCAAGAATGATTTGTCAACAATTAGTGCTTCCAGATATCTGTATGCAGCAACAACTTAGTTGACACATATCATTGTCTATTGTAGAGAACCCTAGTAACAATATTTTTTTTAGTTATTCAATTCAATGAAATACTTAGCTTAATCATTTTAATACGGCGTACCATTATTCCTAAGTATTTTCTGCTGGCTAGTATCAAACTAACTTAACTATGCTCTTATATTTGAAAAATGAAATTGTTTGAGGGGCGTTTATTTTAACCTATTCTGCATATTTTGGAACTTCTTACTCATAAATTACGGATTTCTAAAATTAGGAGTTTTGTATAGATTTTGGAGGTAAGAAATAATTTTTTCGTACATTTTTGCTATATATCAGACACTGCTCATGATTTTGACTTCACAAAAGCTATTAAAACTCGACAACGTAGAAGGTTCCTGTATCTTCGATTGCGTAAAAGTATAGACAATACTAGTAACATTTCAGTTTTGACCACGTAGAAGATACCCCTCTGAGCCCGGATTCAAACTCGAGGTTAAGGGGTAAAACCGCTCATAGGCCCTAATTTTACCCTTGCTCCAGTACAGGGGTGACGCTCTGGGTAACTTACCCCGAAAATTTGAATCTAAGCCCTGGATTAAATTCTCTATGTTTTCAGCTCAAATGGATTTATTTGTCAATTGAAAAGAACTGTTATTTGAAGTGTCGGAGTAATACTCTGATCGAATATATTATTTTGATTGATTATTACGAGATAATAAACCTGGAAAAATTATGTTTGTTTTTTGCCAATCATTACAAAGTAATTAGTTCAAAAATTTATTAACTTTCGTAAACGTACCTAGGAAATTATTGAGATAAGAACCATGTCTGTCTGTTAACAATATAACTTTTGTTCTACTTGCCATAAGCGAACTAAATTTAGTACACTGGTACCTTAGGTCAACATCTCTCATAGTATTGAATTTCAACCCCCAGATGTCACTTCTGACCGGATATATGGGGTCACAATGTCATGCCTGTATGCAATTACACTTGCATGTTTGATGATATATATATTTCACTTTCATATTGAAATTTTTAATCTGAAAGTGAAACCTTATCTTATAAAAAAGGTCAACTGAGTCAAAAGCTGGGAATACCTAAAATTTCATAAATAAACTATGAACTCCATGTACAAAGCTTGCTTGAAAATACGATAGTCGGATGAAAAATGCGGATCAACAGCAGGTAGTATCATATGTTGAACTTATATCAACCGGCTTGTTGTATTATTTTTATCGCCTAATTCAAAAAAATGCATGAAGAAGCTGTTTTTATTTCTAGTTGCTTTTAATTCCTGAACAGACAAGGTTTAACCAAATCGTGAAAATGCCCTATTTTAGAGCTCGCATACTAATTGTGGGTAGCAACACTACCCTTTACACGATTGTGGTACAAGGCAGCACTACATTTGCTTGAAAATACGATAGTCGGATGAAAAATGCGGATCAACAGCAGGTAGTATCATATGTTGAACTTATATCAACCGGCTTGTTGCATTATTTTTATCGCCTAATTCAAAAAAATAAGCTGTTTTTATTTCTAGTTGCTTTTAATTCCTGAACAGACAAGGTTTAACATAATCGTGAAAATGCCCTATTTTAGAGCTCGCATACTAATTGTGGGTAGCAACACTACCCTTTACACGATTGTGGTACAAGGCAGCACTACAAATAGTGGAATATACGAGGGTTAGCCATAGATACAGGGCCATGGAAATTGGTTTTACCGGTTTAGATTACCGGGTGTGCAATTGACGAATAACAATTATGAGAAAGTTATTACAAGCTTGTTTAGTCGAGAATATATTTTTATAAGTAGTGAAGCGGAATATATATATTAGCGTAAGTTTATTTTACTTAACACATCATAAAAATAGAATCATGAAATGGGTTTTTTTAACTTTTTTATATATCAGACATTAAGTTGCAGATTACAGGCACGAGTGGATAACATTATTGTTTATTATTGCTTCATTATTACTACTCCTCAACTACTGTGTGTACAGTATATTGATTGTTTTCTCTTCTGAAGAAAAGATTTGAATAAATTTTAAACCTTGACAAAAAAGTTCTATTATTCAGTTGGTTTATCTTTCTATTGATTTCACTTATAAACTAAGGGGTGAAATGAAAATTAAAATCTTGACCTACACTACACTACGTATTGAAGCCTAAATGTAAAACCACTAGTTTCCAATTTCAGTCAAACCTTAGTAAAAAAATCATAAAATAAGCTTATTAAAAATAACGTTAAATTTTCATTAAAAATACTTTATTATTCATGTCGAGTTTCCCCTTTATGTCGGCGTTCTTACCATCTATCAGTATCGCCTCCCAATGATTGTCAACGCCTATGTCGATGTTTCTTGTACCAAAATCAGTCTTGGCTCGCTGTTAATTAAAATAAAGTATCTTTATTCGCTTGATTACTCGCTTAATATTTTTATTTAAGTTAAATTGCACTTTGCACTTTATTCCATTACGTTGCGGAAACCGTTCATAATTTCGCAGTCCTTTGGCGGAACTAGGTATCTGACAAGACCCCTTTTATGAATAACTACGTCCGCGCAAAATTCTACGTTGAATGATCCTAAATCTACAGTAAAAAACGGTTTCTTTTCTTTAATATACAAACCAAATGTTATTTAGACAGTGAAATGAAAAATTATCGTATGGTTTATAGTATCGTACATAGTAACGTAACATACCATAAATCTTTGAAGCTACTCCTAGATTAACAGGCTTGAAACTCTCTAGAGGGATTACAACAGCTCCGTAACCCTCCGGAGCTGAAAAAGAAAATCCCAGCGGGATTAACTTTATGTTTATCGGATATTCCGTCTGTTTTTTATCACTGGTGTAAAGGGACTCCAAATATCGAATCCATTTTTCTGTTGCACTGAACTGGTAGGCAATAATTTTTCGCCTTCGGCGGAGATTATAAAATCATCCAAAATATTCAGCTCTATTCCTAGTTGCATAACAATTCCCGGTTTAAGCACCTTTGACTCCGCTGGTCTAATGTTTCACGACACATTTTTTCATGTCGTCGCACTACGTAACTAGTGGTAAATCTATTACCACAAATAGAACATGGAAAGAGGTCTTTCCACTTATGTTATTTTGATGGTTTTTTAATGTAAAAATTTTCTGAATTCTTTAAGACACACACTACACTTATAAATGAACCTTGTGATATTTGCCTTGCACCTATACTCATGAACTTTTTTAGCGCAACTCCTGGAAAAACTTCTACTGCAATATATGCAACTATGCGGGCGTTCCCTTGAAAAAACGGTAGTAGACAGAATCATTGCAGCATGTTTGCCAGAGTTATCGACTGACCTCCGCTCGCTTCGTTGTACCTCCGTAGAAGATTTAGTTACACATGCGCGGATATTGATAGCAGATTTAAACAGAAATAGAAAAATTGAAATAAAAACACTGCTACGTGCGCGTAAGTCAGACCCTATATACAAGCATCCAGAAAATAAAAAGCCGTACAAAAGCTATGATAATAAGCAATCAGAAAGAAATTAGCACAGAGAATTCAAATGAAGCTGAAAATGCTTCTCCAGACGAAAAAAATGAAAAGCCTAAACAGCACTGCAACTACTGCAAACGCGATGGCCATGACATTGCAGAATGCCGTAGAAAGGCGGCAGCAGATAAGAAAAAGCAAAATCCCTCTGCCTCAATAGCAGCAGCAGCAGCTAATGCTGAGCCTACTAATGCCAATTTAAATGGCTAGGAGAGAATGACGATCAGAGTCAGCCCATTCTCTCTAATCTTGCTAACACAAAACTGACTCCACAAATATATATCAAAATCAACAAGCAAGCCGTTGTCGCTCTCATGGACACGGGTGCCTCTCATCGCTATATCACCTCATCTTTTGCACAAGGTCTCAATTTAAAATTTCTAGAGGACAAGCCTCCCAAAGTTTTGATCGGTAACAACATGCAAATAAACCCAATCGGCATAGTAAGTGCTGACATTGCTATTTCAAAAGTTTTATTTAAGTGTAAATTTTTAGTCATGCCTCAACTACCTTTCTCGGTAATACTTGGATGCGGCTTTATTCGAGATAAAAAAATAATAATTCATATACACGATGGTGTGTATCATCACAAGGGTAACCCCCACAAACTACACAAGTTTCTTAGTCATGGATTTTTCGTGTGCTCTTCAAGGTCTCTCATATGACCAACGCAATGAACTTAACTTACTATTCAACGAGTACAGTACAGAACTAACAGATAAAATAGGCTGTTCTGATTTGATAGAGGTTAAATTAAAAGTACATGGTTCGCCAGTAGCGCAAAAACCATATACTGTAAGCCCCAAGAAACGGGCAATAATAAACCAAAAAGTGGAAGAACTTCTTGCATGGGGCATAATAAGACCCTCAGAATCCGAATGGGCGTCCCCAGTGCATCTTAAACAAGAAGGTGACGACTATCGCTTTACACTAGACTACAGACAATTAAACAAATACACAGCATCTGACCCCTATCCAATTCCTAGAATGGATTGCCGACTATCACGGCTCGGTGAAGCCAACTTTATACCAGCAAGAGGTATCTTTGCTGATGCATATCTGGACGACGTGCTCATTTTCAGTAGAACTTGGGCAGAACATAAAGAGCATATTAAATATGTCTTGAACAAAATGCGTGAAGCAGGCATCACTGCCAACTTACAAAAATGTTCATTCGGGCAGACAGAAGTCAAATACTTTGGATTCATAATTTCTCCTTCTGGCATTGACACTGACCCTGAAAAAACAAAGGCGGTTGCTAACAACCCAATCCCAAATACAACGCGTAAAGTACGCAAATTTTTAGCGCTTTGTGGCTGGTACCGTCATTATATACATCATTTTCCAGATATTGCAGAACCATTGAATAAACTTCTTCGCAAAAGTGTAAAATATTCATGGAGTGTAGAACAAAATCAGGAGTTTGAAAAGGTAAAGCATGAAGTCTGTAATACGGTCACTTTAGCATTCCCTGATTTCTCTAAAAAGTTTTTAAAAACAGATGCAAGTGACTATAGCATAGCAAGTGTTCTTGCACAAGAGCAGTTTGACGGGACAGAACGCCCGATTGCTTTCGCCAGTCGCTTATTAAATACTACTGAAAGATATTACTATGCAACTGAACGTGCATGCCTCAGTGTCGTATGGAGTCTAAAAAGGTTTGAGCCTTATCTAGACGGCCAAACATTCAAATTGTTTACTGATAACAAAGCCTTAGTCTGGCTTCATAAATTGAAAGACGCTAGTTCTAAACTAATGCGATGGGCATTAAAAATACAGGATTTCCAGCCTGAGGTAGCACATATTCCCCGGCCGCCACAATGTCGTAGCTGACACACTCAGTCGTGAACCTCTACAACATGATAATGAGCCTACTGAGCTGTCTGACACTCACCTTATTCTCATGCTTGCTAACTTATCCACTGAAATCACGCTCGACACAATCAACTCAGCGCAAGAAATTGACGATGAATGCAATGCGCTCAAAACAGATATGCCTGCTGAATTTTTAATTCTAAATGGTGTAATCCATAAAAAGTTAAAATCGGGCAACAGTGTCGCATACATACCCACTAATTTACGTCACGCTGTGCTGCAGTAATTTCACGATTCACCACACAGTGGACATTTGGGGTATCGCAAAACTTTGTACAGACTCGTTCGCAGAGTGTACTGGTTAAATATGCTACCTGATATTTTTTTAATAAATTAAATTAATAAAAATCCTCAAGCGAAGCCTCACGGGCAAATGCAAGCAACCCAGTTCCATGGCCCAATGGACTGCCTTGCCATTGACCTTGTCGGTCCCTTACCAATGACAAAAAATCGTAAAACGATAATCTTGACATGTGTTGACCATTTCAGCAAATGGGTTGAACTTTTCCCGCTAAAAGATGGAAAAGCCCAAACAGTAGTGAAAGTTCTTGAAAGAGAAATCTTCTGCAGAAGGGGAACCCCAAAGTTCTGACTATCAGAGAATGCAACAAACTTTAAAAGCATCACATTTAAGAACATTTGTGAACAGTACAATATACGGCAAAAGTTCACAACGAATTACCATCCCCAAGCAAATTTATCTGAACGGATAAATAGGAGTATCCGTACCATAATAACGTCATATGTAGAAAAACGACACAAATCATGGGACGAATATTTGCTTTTCCTGCTTTAGCTCTTCGTACAGCCATCTCAGATACAACTGGCTATTCACCGTCAATGTTGAACCTCGGCAGAGAATTATACTTACCATTTGATAGAGCGATAGAACAAGATAGTGAAGAAAACTATTACTCCAGGTTTAACTACAAAAGTGAGTTAGTGGACAAACTCACACACATCTACATTAAAGCTAGGAAGCATATAGAATGCTCACAGAAAATGCAAATCAAATATTACGATAAGATTTAGTACTTGTACGTTCTCATATACTTTCTAACAAAGCCAAAGGAATAACTCGAAAGTTTGCAGAGCGATGGTATGGGCCATTTCAAATTAATAAACAGTGCTCTCCAGTTACCTACGAGCTGTCCTCAATCAAACAACAAGAACTCCAGGGAGTTCATAACATTAAACACCTCAAACTTTATTTTGACAAGCCATCACACAACTTAACACAGTCACGTGAGTGCAACAGTTATTAGCAAATACAGTTGCAAACTAAATATAGATGCTAACCAAATGAAACTTCTAATACAAATAATAATGCTGAACTCAATGTATAGCATGTTCAACTGAAGGCCCAGCACTCGATGATTTAAACAATATGTTATGTTCACCGTATGTGTACATGAGAGCACCATGTGTGCTCATGAGTTCTCTATATGTACATGAGATCACTTCATTAATATGCGGGAGCGTTTTGTGATAGGCACAGTATGTGTGTATTTGCGGGTTGTAATTGTCCGTACGTGTGCTGAGTATGTACCTGGAACCACAGTATGTATGTATGGAAGGACAACATTAGTGCATTCGCAGTTTGTTTATATGGTAGTGTAATGTACATATGTGTGCACATTCATGAGTACACATAATATTTCTTGGGGGTGTATGCCATATGCATGGGGTTTACAATAAATGTATTGGTGTGTATGAGTTGTTGTCTAAATTGTATGTATGCACGTATGCATACAAGGTGTTTATGTCGCATGTATGCGTGTATATATCGCACGTATGTTTGCACATGTATAGGTTTATGTTCTGCATGTATAGGTGTATATTCTGCATGTATAGGTGTACGAACTGCATGTGCAGTTGTAAGTACTGCACGTATGGGTGTGTATACTGTATGTAGGAGTTTATGTGATGTATGTACGGGTGTATGTAGGAATGTATGTACTGTATGCATGTGTGTATGTACTGTATCTATGGGTGTAAGTACTGTATGCATGGTTGTATGTACTGTATGTATGGGAGTAAGTACTTTATGTATTGGTGTATGTACTGTATGTATGGGTGTATGTACTGTATGTAAGGGTGTATGTACTGCATGTATCGGTGTATGTACTGTATGTGTGGGTTTATGCACTGTATGTATGGGTGCACGCACTTTGTATGAACCACTTAGCTTAGACATCCCTCCCCATGGCTGACTACTATGCTCAAACTTTCAAAAAAAGTCGTGTCTACTATGTATATTTTTTTTCATTTCCCATGTATGCTTGGACGACAGGTTGAACAAGGACAATCGTTTGGACTTTCGGGGTTACGAAAACACCCTGCAACCAGTAAAACGGTTAATGGAAACATCAATCCGGAAACAAATGAATTTATTCTTTATGTTGGTTGGTCTGAGGAAAAGCTTATTGACACTATTAGCACAAATGAGAAGATTATAACAATGGCAGAGGAGACATTGCGCAAGTACAAAGGACTTGCTGAAAAATTCGAGAATGCAGTCCAAGATGATTTTCAACCGGATGAATGGCAACGTTGGACATTTGTAAAAAGCCAATTGAATAACGATCAAACGGCAAAAATGCAAGCTATTCAGCGGTTACCTAATCTTAAATCGGTACTTGCAACAATTCAGAACCGCGACAGAAGACTGGTTAAACTAATGGGAGCACCAAAAGCTCGTTCAACTACAAACTCAACAAGGAGCTCCAGAAGCACTGTCGTATCAAAAGTAAAAGCTGTAGAACTGGACAATAAACAAAAACTTCAAAAATTACGTCAACAGTTTGAGGACGATGCGATAATCATAGAAGATCAGCCTGAAGAATTACGACAAAAGTTACAAACCACTGTAAATGATGAGGTGATATATGAGATTCATAACAAGATACAAGTACTTGAAACTAAGAAGCAGAGGTTAAATCGTGATTATGACAGAACATGTGTACATCTGGAGGAGGATGAAGTTTTGGCTAACAGCAAATTTACGTTGACGAAGAGTTAACTTACAGTAATGATGAAGACACCAAGTGTGATGACTCAGTCCATGATTGACTGTTTGGAAAGAAGATGAGCACTCAAAAAACATGGCAACCAAACCTATTATAGGCATAGTTTCGAATGATTTACCACCGTATAGCCGAAGCCCAATACCAGTTGTCATGCAGAATAACATGAAACCATTGCACACTGATCTTCTCTATAAATCTCACCATCGTGCCCATTTTTCGCCATCTCAAACATTCTACCAACAAACATGGAACACTCGGTAACGCCAACATCGAACGAGAAACTTCCATGAGAATTCAATTACTGAACTAACTGAAGCATTTGCAGACGCCATTAAACTTGCCAGAAGTGATAGAGAGTGGGAACCAAAATAACTGCCAGACTTTAATGGAACCGCAGAAGATTGGCCAATATTTTATGATAAATTAATCCGGACAACGCCAGCTGGGATAATGGAATCATCACAAAATGCTACAAGGTTACGAAGGTGCCTGAAAGGTGCTGCACTTGAATTTGTGTCTGGGTTACTAAATGAGCCAAGGAATATACCACGTATTCTTAAAATGTTAAAGGAAAAGTTTGGAAGGAACTCATTGGTTATCAGTGCTCTCATAAGAAAGGCAGATGCAATGAAAACACCTGAGCTCAACAAACCGGAAACTTTTGTTACCTTTGCAGAAGTAGTGCTTCATTTAGTTGAGACAGCTAGATCCTTGGGAGAGACCAGTTATTTAAATGACCAGTCTCTACTGGAGAAACTTGTCATAAAGTTACCAACAGTGTACGCGTTGAACTGGATGCAGTGGACTCAAGTACGGCAGCATAAGCAATCCAGCGTAAGTATGTTTGCAGAATAGGTAGAATCGCAAGTGAGTATGGTGGTAAAACTAACTGTTCCAGTTCTGTCTTCTTCATCTAAAAAGGATTTTGGAAAAGGAACCCGAGTGTCGGCGTCACTGCACGTTGCTACAACGGAAGAAAACTAGAAGTCACTGAAAAACCGATAATAAACCCATGTGTGTGCTGTAGGAAGAGTAACCATAAAGTTAGAAATTGTTTCGAATTTAAAAAGATCGCCGTAGAAGAAAGACCCACACTAGTGAAACAGAATGGACTATGCTTTCGCTGCCTCGACTTTGGCGCCATAATAAAGGATTGTACTTCAACTAAAGTATGCGGCACAAATGACTGCAAAGGGAAGCACCACAATCTTCTTCATTTAAACAAAAACGCAGGGGTTGGAAATCAGAAAAATGATTCACAGCGCCCCGAAAGAGAATTCAATTGACTTTTGAAATGCAGAAGACAGCAACATCGGAGCAATGTTGTCCCCAACGAAACCAGTATCAGTGGTTAGAATTAAAATACACGGACCAAGCGGTATTCGTAGAACGTACGCACTACTAGATAGTGAATCCGACCCCACAATAATAGAAATGAAACTAGCAACTGATCTTGGAATAACAGGGAATATCTTGGAATAAACAGTAATGCACACATACAAGGTTGCTGGAGGAGAAACAATTGAAAGTAGGGTTCAACTTCTCAGTTTCAAAGCATCGGGTGACTACAGGAAATCAAAGGTCTGTGAAATAGTTAATGCAGTCACAATGGAAAAAAATTGGATTGTCTTGTATACCCAAATCACATCAGAAATCAATCAGAAATGACCTTATTTACGTCGAGCAAAACTGCAGGATTTCCAAAGGGTTGTCATTCGAATGATAATTGGTAAAGGATCACCCCTTTCTCAGCGCTCTTCGGGAAATACTAGAAAATGGTCAACATGAGCCAATGGATAAACGGACCGTTTTGGGTTGGGCATTGGCAGGAAGGCAGGTTGCGGATTACTATGAAAAAGGAAACGTTAACGCAGTAACCACCGAACAACCTGATCAACTGGATACAATGATGCGGGAGTATTTTCAACTGGACTAATTTGGAATGTAAAGTCAGAACTCAATAGGGTCGGTTGAGGATCAAAAAGCCGCAACTATACTCAAAGATACAGTAAAGAAAGTTGGCAATTTGTGGGAATGCGGTTTGCTCTGGAAGGACAAAAATGTTATACTGCCGGAGTCAAAACAGCAAGCGCTGGTAAGATTGAAATCACTGGAAATAAAGATAAAGAAAGATCCACAGTTTGCTCGTTTGTATTGTGACAAAATGGACGACTACAAACGGAAAGGTTACATTAGAGAACTTTACCCCGAAGAAGTTTGCAAGGTCACCAACAAAACAAATTACCTTTCTCACAATTGCGTTACGAACGTAAATAAGCCAGGCAAACTTCGTATAGTATTTGATGCCGCAAGTAAAGGCCAAGGTAAAAGCTTGAACGATTGTTTGTTAGTGGGACCTGACCTCATTCAGCCTCTTCAAACTGTCTTGATGAATTTTCGAATCTGGAATACTGCGGTAACTGGAGATATCGCTGACATGTTCCATCGCGTAGCAGTGGGTAAAAAAGATCTAGATAGCCTTCGTTTTTTATGGCGAGATCCTAGAGATATTAATTTCACAATTCGCGAATATGTAATGACAGTCCTTGTTTTCGGAGCTTGTTCCTCGCCATCTTCAGCGATATACGTAAACAACCGAAATGCAGACGACTACAGTGACCTATATCCGGACGCGGTTAAATGGATTAAAAAAGGGTTTTACATTGATGATGCGCTCTTTAGAGGTCAAACGGTGAAAGACACCATCATGCTTCGTAAGGAATTTTCCGAAATCAACGAACGGGGAAATTTTCATTTATGCAAATGGCTATCAAACAATTTCGAGTTGTTGGAGTCAATTCCTACGGAGGAACGGGCATCCGGGGTGAAATAATTTGGAGAAAAGACGCACATACCGACAGAACGAGTACTTAGTGTATGGTGGAATCCGGAAATAGATTGTTTCACATTTACCGTTAATTTTAAGAAAATTAGTCCTGAGCTGCTGGAAGGTGCACATCCGATAAAAAGAGAAGCAAGTAGTCTCCTCATGTCAGTGTTTGATCCATTGGGTATAATATCGAATGTCAAGATCAAGGGAACTATCTTACTTCAGCGGATGTGGCAAAGTGGAAAAGGGTGGGACGACGATATTACGCATCCTGTATATGAGGACTGAAAAGTTTAAATAACCATGCTAAAGGACATTGTGAACGTAAAGATATCGCGTTGTTATGCTCATGATATCCATTTAACTACAGACGTACAACTGCAACTGTTGATTTTTTGGAGGAAGCCTGCAGCTGTGTCTCATATCTCAGAGTAAAGGTCTGGAAGTCCATTATTGTATCTTTTGTAATGGATGGGACCAAAGTTGCGCCAATAAAAAAGTTAACTATCCCAAGGTTGGAGTTGTTGGCTGCTGTAATGGGTGTCCCTCGAACGGTTCTGCAGCAAATACGCAGTGAAAGGTTGCGCTATAAAGAGTTTGTTGCTAACAGAATCGGGAAAATTCACCAGCTTTCTAACGTTTCCGAATGGAGGTGGGTGCCGTCAGCACTTAACTCTGCAGATGAGGGAACAAAGCTAAGCGGAGAGATTACCTTTGGCGATGATGCATTGTGGCTTACCGGTCCTTTATTTCTGCAAGAGGGTGAGGAGAAGTGGCTAATAGAAAAGATAAAAGAAAAATTGTCGATGAAAAGCTAGAGCTTAAGGTGAGTATCTATGCAGTTCTGGCGTTGAAAGTAATGAACACACAATCAACGATGTGCTTATAAGAATGGATCGTTATTCATCATTTAATCGTATGGTTCGAGCACAGGCATCTGTTTTGAATTGCCTACAGTTCTGGAGGAAATACAAAAAGACACCTCCATGGAGACTTCCATCAAAATTCAAGATTCCATTGAAAGCAAATGATGAAGATTCTGAATGTTATATGAAACGGTTAGGAAAGGTTTTGTACGGAAAGCTGACCACTAATATGACAACAGACTTGCTGCATGATGCAGAATTATTGCTAGCAAAAACTGTACAAGATCACTCATTTCCTGACGACAAAGCTAGTCTATTAACTGGAAAATTGGACAAATCAAGTAAACTTTGGAAATTATCCCCATTCTATGGTAATGGAGTAATCAGGATGCGTGGGAGGATCGAAAATGCAAATATTCCAAAGGAAAAGAAGACCCCTATCATTTTGCCCAAGCGACATGTGTTTACGGAATTACTTATTGATTATGAACATATAAAAAACGCTCATCAGAGTCAGTCTACAGTGTTAAATAATATCCGTCAGAAATACTAGATTTTGGACGGGAGAGCAACAGTCCGTCGAGTTTGTGGCAAATGCAATATTTGTCATTTCCAGCGTGTTCAACCTAGAATACCGAAGATGGGAGATTTGCCCTACTATCGAATTTAATCTGGAGAAAAGCCTTTTCATTTTACAGAAGTTGACCTTTTTGGTCCAGTTGAGGTTACCGTTGGACAACACAGAGAAAAACGATGGATCTGTGTCTTCACTTGTATGGTGATAAGAGCTGTCCATTTAGAAGTAGTGCACAGCTTGACAACACATTCAACTATGATGGCTATCAACCGTTTTGTGGCTTCCAAAGAAAGACCGGGGCACATCTTTAGCGAAAATGGACGAAATTTTGTAGAAGCCAACAACGAGATAAAGGCAATGTGGGAAGAGATTAACTGGAAAGATATCTTCGGAGGCGCCTGGGAACGCATGGTTCAACTTGTTAAGAGGAATATGAAGAAAACGCTCCATGAAGCCTACCCAAGAGATGAGACGGTGTTGACAGTGGTGAAAGAAGCAGCCAGTATTGTTAAATCGCGACCCAAGACTTATCTATCTAGTGACCCAACAGACTTGTCCCCGTTGACTCCAAACCACTTTGTTCGTGGAGGTGTGGATCTGGGACCTACTGTACCAGGAAACTTTGAAAAGTTGGACGTAGTTTTGAAAAGCCATTGGAGACATGCTCAAAAGTTATTGGAGCTGTTTTAGGAACGATGGAGGTAGAAGTACTATCCGAGTTAGCAACGAGGAAAAAGTGGAACGAGGACATGGATTCGCTGGAACTATGTGACCTGGTGTTCATTAAAGATGACCATTCACCCAGAAACATGTGGAAGCGAAGAGTGGTTTCGGCGGTTTTTCCAGGAAAGGACGGTCATGTTCGCGTTGTCGAGGTGACTACAATTGGAGCGGAAGGAAAGAAGACGACTTACAGACGAGGGATATACAAGTTGTGTCCACTTGGTTTAAAGATGGAAAATTCAGGAACTGCGTCCTAATTTTGAGGGTCGGATATGTAATGACGAGTTAATGTTTCATGGTACTATGTTATGCATTTAAGTAAATGTATAGTTTTATACGTTAAGTATATATTATTGTCAGCAATATTTTCATGTCGCCCCAGAAGTAAGGTATTGAAATTGAAATCGTCAGCGTGTCGTAGTGTAAATGAATTCTATAATTTACGTTTATTTTTCTTAGCAAAAATTTTTCTTAGTATGAGTTAGTTGGTTGGCAGTCGTAGCTGAGAGAAGCAGTCTAGTGAGTGTGTGCTGCTCATTAGTCCAAGTGTAATTTAAAAAAGAAAAGAAATACTAATTAATTCCTGTAGTTGTCGATTGAAAAATTGATCATAATAAAAGTGAATTATCATTGTCAAAATTCAAACTATTCGCTTTTCTTCATTTATTTGATTAGGCGTTGGTTTTAAAGAATCGAATAATAGGTAGTTCAATTAGTTGCCAAGGCACTACCACTTTAATTTTTACGAATAGGAAGCGTCACGGATACACAGAAATCATCAGTTAAGGACTAGATTATTTTCAGCAGTGGAATTCGCCACAACATGCAATATAATCAGTCTTCCAGTTTTTTTAATGTCATGCTATCAATTTGTTGTCTCTTAAAGCACATTTTGGGCAAGTTATCAAAATATCTTCAGAATAAGCCAGAACCGTAAAATATTCTACATCAATGCATTTCAAACAGTTTTTGAACTATAACTTTGCGATCTTTTCTACTAACAAAAACCGAATACAGATTTGAACTGATACACTGACGACCCACCAATAGTCCTTAGGCGAGCGAAGCCTTTGTCGTATACCTTGTAATATTCAAGATCTGACTTAGACCAAAATTAAAAGCTACACGATTCCACCCAAAACGCGTAAACGCAATCGATTTCAACTCATGTTTTGATGTCATGTCGGCCACCTGAAAATTTAAATGAACAGGTTTGACAGTAAGTATAAGTTTTGCGTCATTAGAAGACAAATCCATAAACCTAACCGGACGTAGAACATATATTACCAGTTAGGATAAGAAAAACTAGCGGGACATTATAAATGCAGTTCCTATTTCAGAATTTTGCAAATAAACTGTGGTTTTATAATTTTGGCAGTACTCCTTTGACACGGTTATGTGGAATTTAGCGTTCAGTCTACTCTAGCGATCATCCTTCGTAATCCTATTCAGAAAAATAGAACAATGGGAAGGGTCGCGGATTATAAAACTTAAGTAAAAAAGGTTCTGTCCAGTGTGTCAATGGTGAATCAACTATGTCATTTATCGATAATCAATTTTCATACAAAAAATACCTTAAGTGAGCATATGATTTACACGTACGTACTTTGCAAAAGTAACTAGAACGGCGATACACATGCAGATAATGAAAATAAAAGGAAACAACAAATTAAATCAACACTCAAATTTTAGACTATTATTTTTTGAGTTCGTTCATTTTGTCAAGAGATGCAGGCAGATATTAAATGCTGGTAAGTTCAACTTGATGTCAGAATTGTCAAATATATTTATATGGATGCTGAACATTCTGATTGATGATGAGTATAAATACAATAAATATCAGGTATCAATATCTTTAGGTTTATTAATTTAACTATTTATACCACAAAGTCAAATATGTTTCATATTTTCGCAAAATAACAAAATTTAGTCCAATTTCAGTGTAATTCGTACTGTGTAATATTGCAATATTGGATGACATGACCAGTGGCATAATTTTCTTTAACAACGTGTAACGTTTGATGCACACTGTAAACTTTGGAAATTTATTTGACGATTCT
>JAHZNB010002594.1:0-28288 GCA_027744295.1 Callyntrura guangdongensis | reverse complement strand
TAAACGCAAGGAGAGCAAGCGTGAAGAAGCTTCCATATGCACGTTTGTATGCGTTCTCCAAATACTTTTATGTTGCTAGGTGATTTCTGAAATTAAACTATATTTCACATGATGCTCCAACAACTATGCTTCTTCATCGGCTGGAACAATTGTACCCTGCGATTTCTCAAGCAATTTTATTTATTTTTTTATATGCAGAGAGGAGAAAGAGGTTTAAATCTGGGCTCTTATTGTAGCAAAAGATGCTAAGTAGAAGAAAAAAATGAGCCAGAATTGAAATGAAATGAAATATGTCCATTATTAGACCAGTTGAGCTCAAAAACAGCCTACTTTAAGTTGACAAAATCTACACAGTTTCTCCTTGTAGCACGTATCGGTTTAATTTGACACGATATTATACGTTGCTCCCTTTAGGCATTTTCTGCTCCATTTTAGGATATGAATTCATATTACTACATATTATACCTACCCCTGTTTTGTCTTGTGTGAGTCATGCCATGCATTTTGCAGTGAAATATGACCTTTCTCTCAATTTTATTCGAATCAGATCCTTGTGTAGTAGTAGTAGTAATATCAGTAGTGTTACTAGTGTTAGCAATAGCAGTCCTCTACTTTAGCAGAAAGTGTAGAAAGAAAGAGAGAGTGTGTGTGTGTGTGTAAATCTCCGCTATTTTGTTATTCCTTTTAAATCCTGTCTATGTACGTTTAATATTATGTAATACCTCCTTCAAACTAGGCTCGAGATTTCGTGATTTCATGAGTTACAAGCCCAACCACAACAACTACTGCGCTTTAAAAAAGTAGATGGGAGAGCGGCATGCACATAATAATAGCTCGTCACACACAATAACACAAGTCAATGATATCTATTAGATGTACAAAAGTTTGTGTTGTGGTAATAATAACAATCTGTATAGATGTTGCATTATTATTATTATTATTATTATTATTATAACGGTTTTGTCTTATCTTCCAACCGTCGTCGTATATTCCCCTCTTGTAGTTTTAAACTATACATTATGTAGAAAGCAACATAGTCAATACCGAGTATTTTCCTACTCGGCACAATATACAGCTCAACAACACACATGCATCCACAAGAGGCAGTTTCCCCTCAAGTGTTTCAGTTGCCAGAAAAGACAATTATTTTACTTTGAGACGACAGGTAGACCAATTATTTTAATGGGATTGTAATGTACCACCGAAAGCAGTACTACCTCACTTGTTTTCTAGCATATTACAAAGTCCACACGGACAAATATGTACATACCTAAGAATATTATGCTGTTGAAACAGATAGCGATCCTTATAAGAAGGGAAAAATACATTTTCTATTTTGAGAGCATCTCTCTACATGGGCTGATGATGATGATGACGATGATTATGGTGGTAGGGTGACGAGTAGGGAATACTTCTTGTAACGCGTGTAGTATTTATTACAGACCTGTGAGAGTTTATATAAAAGTCTTAAAATATACAAAACATCAGCTTTGTGAGCACATATTTTTGTTGTGTATGTGTTTGTGATAGAGTATATACGCAGCAGAGCTCTCTTAGACTATCTGCTTTGCTTTTCTCTCATTCCTTTTGTACGGTTGAGTAAATGTAGTTCTAACGGTGCTACTGCCATTACTGATGCTACAGATAATACTTCTGAGGACAGTGACGACTGCAACTACAACAGCAGCGTGTTTGCTATTGTTATAATGTTGCACATCTTTTGTGTTTTGTTCCGAGGAGTTTAAGAACTCAATATATCATTATAGCTAGCCATCTTATATAAGTTGTTTGTTGTGAGTGTATGCCTGATGGTTCTTTCACTGTGTTCTTTTTCCTGTGTTTTCTTTGTTGCTCTTTCATTACAAGGGAAGATCTGCGTAGGTTCGATATTTTTGGGATATATGCGTAGGTTTATAGGAGTTGATGATACCAAATTGCATGTGTAGATAGTTATAAAAAATTATATATACTACATGGAGTATTTTATTGTATTATTATTGTTTGTATACACCTGCCTAAGCNAGGAGTTGATGATACCAAATTGCATGTGTAGATAGTTATAAAAAATTATATATACTACATGGAGTATTTTATTGTATTATTATTGTTTGTATACACCTGCCTAAGCTGTGCCTCAACTTACAAAACTTTCTGCTTCTTTGGTTATTTCCCTCCCTCTCCTCCCTTTTTTGCCCTCTCCCTCCACGACAAGAAAAGTGTCGTAGGGAACAAAGACCAAGGGAAAGCACCAGAAAGAAGCCAAGTTTTTTGTCTATAGTAATCATGTCTAACGCTTTACTATATGTTGTCACTACAACGGCTAGATTCGGAGGGAGTAGGAGTAACTGTAGCCTTGAATTTGTGCGCGCTAGTCAACATACTACTGTAAGGCTGAAGGGTTTTAAAAAGTTTGAAAGGGGGTGAGATGAGTGACAAACGTAATAAAATATCGCCACCAAACCGTCTAAAGGAGAAAATATTAGTTAAAATGGGACAAGAAGGTTAAAAGTGCAGTAAGGACAGACCGTTCAAAAATGATCTGACCTCTTTCAAAAAATTACTCCTTCCTGGGAACAAATCTAACAATTTTAACATGCAATGAGTTGTTTGATTTTTTTAAATATGATTTTCACACAAATATTACTATATAGCTATAGAACACTCCATCGTACTTCGCATATCAGCAAATTATATTTTTGCTACAAGTCAAACAAAATATACTGGATATCCAGAGAATATTGCACAAATTTTAAATAATATTTGTACGTTAGCGTAAACGTACATTGCGACAAAGGATTAGGTTCATTCAACATGACTTGTGTAAAACTTTAATTAGGCTTACATCTGTTACAATCCCATAAATATTTCCTATTCATTTAGCCTGTAGAGTAGGTGATTTTAACGGCTTTGATATTTCCTATAGTAAATACTTCATCGCTTGAATTTGAATAATACTAACTTGATAAACGGAACACTATAAATGTACAATTTGAGGAAGAGAGTAGGCAGTTTTGTTTGTCTACAAACCCGTAGAAGTAGCACCAACTACACTCACTCATTGTCAGACAGCCACTTCTTCTGTTGTGTGTAGTGTGTGGAGAACTCTGCTAACCCGCAAATAAACCGAATTGCGAACCCATAACAATACCAAATATAAACTTTGCTTGGGCACTTTTGGTGGCTACAATAAGCTTCCAGCCTGGCAATCGTCAGCGGCACCAAGCAAACTATCCAAAACCACAATATCAACCACTTTTACCATTACCGTTTCATTATTTATTGTAGTATCACAAGTATGCTCGTGTAACTGTTAATCTTTATATTCATGATATAAATGTGCAACTGTACAGCGTGTTCAACCATACTGATCAGACTTATGCTGTTAACAATCACGAAAATGACACTGATGGATGAATTTAATATTGACCATTAAAACATTATATGTTTCTGGTTTCAACGAAGTAATACAAAGCCACACCAAATCTCTCTGTTGGCACCTTTGGCACAATAACGCAAGAACCTGCGTCAGCAAAGTTGTGCACGAAACAATTGGAAATATCAAAATGTAGGGAGGAATCACTCTTAGAATCATTTATACAGTTATTTTACTGGTAAAAATCCTACATTCTCAAAAATTATTATAAAAAGCATAAAAATACTCATTTAGAAAACGACATTTGCTAAAATATTTTATTCCACACAATTAATTGTATTCGAGAGAATTGTTTCTTTATTTAAGGGTATTAATATTCAAAACTTTAACCAAGCGGAGGTTTAAATGCACCATGCAAGACGACAGCTATACTCAAGACGATCTGGATGTTGAATCTTTTATGCTACTACACCAATTCTCTAAATTAAATTCATTATCGTCGCCCAGTATATACACATAATACTCGACATGCATGGTAGTGATTATATGATGATATTGATGATCCCTTCTAATTTTTTCTAGTATATGCAATATCATATGCATGATAACATGATACATTATTTGTACATGAGCCACATTTCGGATGTTCCACCAAAAATGAATGTATCCTTTGCATCCAGCAACCAAAAAGACTTCACTCTTTTACACCAAATAAAGTAGTAATTGCCAACATCTTAACAATATTAAGAACAAAATTCAACATATAGACAAAAGGAGATACCCATTATTACCCGAAATTTTATTAACCCTTCGTCTTACGTCCTTGTAGTTAGAACGTTTCTTTCCCCAGATATGCATGATAGCTCTGTTGCTAATACCACTTACTATTATCTTTCTTGCAAACTTCTATATACTATTTTGCTGATGTGTTTATTTCCCGTCTTACCACCACCCTTCAACTGGTGCTGTGTGTCCTTTTTCCCATTTTCCTCCAGAAACGTTTACGTGCGAAGAAGAACATATACCTTATACCTATACCTATCACTTTTGACAGTCTGTCTTCTGCTCTAGTGATCCGAAATCCTTTATGCTTTTTTCTAAGTTGTGCCGTTGAGTAGCACTCTATAGCAGCGCTACACACCCCTCCATTCGCTTAAGTAGAGTACTTTTCCTTTTTTTATATAAATTACTATAATAATTCTTCAAATTACGATAATAAATAGTAGTTTATATACATGTACAAAACTACGATTTGTGTTGCAGAGATAGAACTCCACACACACAAGTAATCTGGCTCTTTTTTGTATCTTTAGCTTTGTTGAGAAACTTGTGGGGCGAAGCATGCTTTGTGTGGTAATGGCAATACTGGTGAAAAAAATAAGACGTGTATATGATGCAGGTACTTCAGAGAAAGTGTCAGAGTTATACCTGCACTGCTGCTATGCTAGTCCTTATTATGAATGAACTGGAATAATATATGAGGTTACATTTAGTTTCACCATAAAATTTTACAGCCACTTACACATCCTCCTGGTAAATAGATAGGAGAAGAGCATAAGCTCAACTACACGAGCATGCAGAAAAACGTGAAGTGTGTGTGTGTGAGAGAGAGAGAGAGAGACGTTCCCTTTCCACATTGTTTTATACCTTCTGATTTTTCTCATTCTCTAATAATGTTGTTTTATGTTTGTAAACATGACTTTCACATATAAGATATTTTTGCAGACTTCTCGTAAGAAAAAATAAAGGTTATATACACCACCACCACCGGCAGGAGTACCAACACAGTAGTACTCGCTCTGGTTACTTTTTTTCTACAATCCAAGAAAGTCTTATGAAAAAGCAACAGCAGCAGAGGCAGCAGTTGCCGATTCGGTCAGCTAGTTTTTATGTGTTTTTCGGATATTTACGACCAGCTTTTCAATACTTTGCTTTGGTAAATATGTCATGTTATTATTACCATTATAAAAACTGCTTCACGTGTACCTATTCGAGCGTTCGAATTCAGAGAGATAGCTACTAAAGTTGGGTGTAACGCAGAATATAGCCGATAAAAAAAGTTTTTTTCTGTATCACCGATTACTTTTAAATATTCATATTTTTTGCTGTTTATAAGTGTTTCCATAAAATGCTCTCTATTCGTGTAGGTTTCTAAAATATGCGTCGTAATTATAGTGTTAGTCTAATACACACTGTTCATATGCAGGATATGTACATTTTATTTATTTATTTACCTGACTTTTTCTTAATTTGATATGTATTACTTTACGTATAATGGTTCTGTTTCTCCAAATTTGAATTCTACAGATGGAACAGATAGCTTATCTACACGATGTACATCTGCGATACGGTTGCTTCTGTAATCCGGGGGCTTGCAGACGACACTTGAATCTACGAGAGGCGGAAGTTATTAAGCAGTACGAGGTAAACTTTTCTATCTGTTTTCTTTTGTTCGACTACAACCCCTCTGCATTTCCGTTCCAACTAACAGGAAATATGATATAAAAAATAATCTTGATATTGATCAAGTAAATTGTTTCCACTCCAGTATATTCACCCTTTCACAAGTTTACTATTGATTTTCTTCATTGTATAACGACAATAACAAGGACAAAAATAGTACATTTTATCTCAGTTTAGAGAAAAATGACGTAAAAGTTTCTGTACGTACGTATTTGCGTGTGACAGGAAAATAATGATTTCTTTTACCAATGCCAATTTTTATAACACTGTTAGTAAATACGTGTAGGTACTGCTATGTTATGCGTTTCGCTGGAAATTTTGTTTTTATCACCTTTAGTCTAAGGAAAACCTAGATTTCCTTTTGCGTCTTCTTCACCGATGCTGGATTCAACCTGAAGTATGTCATTTGTTTCGTTTTTATGTCTTAGACTTCCGTGTCCAGCTGTCGTGCCATGTCATTTTATCATTTTTTCCTGTGGAGACGGTGTCTGTGTATGTACATGTACCTATAAAAAGTACATAAAAGTTGGAAAGTGTGGAAAATGAGTATTTGAATTTGCCTGTGTACAATATATTCTCTCATATCCGTATTATTATTATTATTATTTTTTATTTTTCTATTTGCCCATCACTTTGTTGAAGTCAAGTCATGCCTTGATACATGCACATAATATTGTACATGTACTCACCCAACTAGTACCTCTGTTTAATGTGCCTGTGACAGGACACAGTTTCAATCTCGTCTTCCTTCTCCTCTTCCGGGGAGCCATGTCTTTCCCTACATGAATTACTATTTTGAAATACTTTGCTTGTCTCTAAAAATCCTTTTCTCTCAGCTCACCCACCTATCCCACTCTTCAATTTTCTTGGTCGCGCTCTTACTCTCTTTTCTCTCTCCCGTTCCCCGACAAAGTCACATTTCATGCAGCTGTGCCAGAAGAGAGAAAGGTGCTACCACGACTTTCACGGAAATTAACTCTTTCACTGTGTTAACTTAATTATCTCCCATACAGAACTTTAGAGAGCAGAACGAAAACTCCCCAGTATTCCGACCAGACATCCTGTCAGTTGAATCAACAGTTGGAAGAAATTCATTGAAGGAAAGGAAACTTCTCCGGATATTTGTATACCCGATCAAGTCTTGTGCTCCCTTTGAGGTAAGCACAAACACTGTCGAGCACACACAGATACACAACCCAACTCAAACAACTTACATCTAGGAATATAGTTATTTTTTATATTTGCTGCTAAATATATACAAACTACCCCGTAAACGCGTATGCTACTGTTACATCCCGAATAATTCGTAACGCACATTCATACATAGACAAAAGGATATAGAAATGTCCCCTTCCCAGTGTCAGGACGGATGTCCGTACGTAAACTCAAATGTGATCATGTTTAAGCATGTTTCACTGTAACGTTTACTTGGAAATTGGATTTGAACCTATTCTTCAACCGCCACACACGTTCAACCGTAAAACAGCTTTGCTTACTTTGTATAAGTGTACCTACAAACTTTATGAGATACTAACCGTTGTTAATAACTCCAATCCCTAGTATAGAAAAGCCATAAACCGAAATTCTTATTTCCTGTTCATTTACTACTCATACTCCCGCCACCCTCATACTACATGGGTGTTCCACCCAAATTATCAGTGCAGGTTTTCATATTTAGAAAAGGTTTCTCTTTGCAATTATTATACAATTTCGATTTCACTCAAATTAATCATCTATCCCTAATTTAAATTAGTTGGTACGTACGTACCACGCGCCCTTTTTTGCCACGATCTTTGCAGGAGGACGAAGTTTCATCTCCCTCTCACCTCAGTTTGTCCTTCCGGTTCCCGTTTCGACGATCTATGGAACTTTCATTTATGCCTTTAATCGAGTAAAATACAAATGTCCTGTAATTAGCGAACAAGAAACATCTAAATATGTCGACGTCAGCTCAGAGGGAAGCAATTAGTTCCAAAGCTGTGAAAATTTGCAGTTACCAATGAATAGGCTTCCACACACGTGTATTAAAAGTAACCCCTCCCTTATTATTCCTAGTTGACCGTATGTACACATTGACTGGCTGGAGCGAGGAAGAAATATGCCCATATTTTGCTTTAATTTCCGTGACTGCTGATGCTGCGTAATAATAGCAGAGTTACTCCTACATCCTTTCAGAATCAGTCACTCCTACAGATAAAATATGTCAACTACATTGGCAGTCAGAGTAAACCAGTCTCGAATGAATTTATTCCCTTAGAATTGGCCACCTGGTAATTAACTAAACTACGCAGAAAGAGAGAGGAAGCTGCTTGATTAGTAGCTGTACCAGTTGAAATAGATGTCTCTCTACAATCCCTAATTTTAACGTGTACTCGCAATGGGAGATTGGATAAAGAACGTCCGTAACCTAAGCTTTTGTCAGTATGCCCCGGGGTTTTTGTAATGCTACCTGGAACAATAAATTCTATCTACCTGTGAAGGCTCCAATGAACATTTTTTTAAAAAAGAAGTGGTGACTACAAACTGCATTTTAAAATACTCTCACTTTTCCCAAGTGTTAAAGAGATTGACATCTATGTTTATTTTGCAGTAGTACCACGAATACACACATATTATATAATAGGCAATATAATCAGATTCAATACAGTATACAGCCTACCCATAATCTGATTTTGCGCTGGATGTGTGTACCATTTCAAAATAGACAGATAGATACCCACGTTAACTTGCTCTGTGCCTCGTTCTAGGTTTCAAAGACCTGGGCTATTGGCCCAAGAGGCTTGCTGTATGACAGAGAGTGGCTAATCGTGAATTCAGCGGGCGTACCATTGACTCAAAAAAGAGAGCCGAGATTGTGTCAGCTCCAACCTAAGATTGATATTTCCAACAGAAAATTGGTTCTCTCCATCGAAGGTAATCACTTTTTCTTGCTTGCTTTTACCCCACCACTGCCTACTTACAAAACACTGCCACCGCTCCTGTTATCATGTAAATACGCAATACAGGTTATACACCCTAACGACGTTATAATATACTTTCTCTCCGCTCAATAATAATAATAAAATCGAAAAAAATGAATGCTCTACCAGAAAAGGCAATGTAATGTTTTTTCCTTGTAGGATCTCTCTAAACTTTATTAAGTTAAACCTAATATAAAATCTCGTTGTTGTGCTGTTACTTGCATGTGTGCTGGGTATTTTTGGTGGTGTTTTTTCTTTCATGTCGGTGGCCCTTGTTGAGATTGGTAGGTTGGTGGACGGATGGGTATGTCTTGCTACTTTGCTGTTATAAATAAACTTTAAAATTAGATGTTCTTACCTAATCTGACTCAAACCTACGGTTAGACCTAGAGCGTATACAAGATAGAATTATATTTACCCTGCTATCAAAATATTTTATTAGTTTTTTTTCTTGCATTACCCTCTCTCTAGGATAATAATGTTGTTTTCCATTAAAAGATAGACAGTGATAACTTCAACTTTGGCATTTTCGTGAATCCTTGTGCAATCATTATGAAAATACTGATATTAAATTTAACAAACAGGTGATATTGTTATATAGGTTTTCCAGTTATAGGAAGAGAAAGTATCAAAATGAAGCTTAAATTAATGGTAAATGTTAGGATTTGGTTAGAGGTTTTAGGTGTCATGTTACGTCGTGTCGGGCACATTTCATAGCACGCATACCCGAGCGAGAGTTGCAATATCCTGGCATTTAGTTGAAGTTGTCCACAGGAATTACACATGTAATGTAATATTTTTTACTGTAGTTTGTGACATGTACGTAGTCAAATAGTATTATGTGACCATTGACCACACCAATACGCAGACTCTGCATCGCAGAGCTACGATTTTTTGCAAATTAAATAAATTCTACGCTCTTTCCCTGTCGCGTTAATTCAATTGATATAAAATATTGTTACTTAATTGGCTTTCATGTTATGTAAAAAGGTTACTTTATTAAAGAAGCCATGCTAGTTTCAGTTGCACTAATGACTGGAATGGACGTACTATTGCTATAATTTTCAACATTTTTCGCACTCATAGGTTACACAATGTCAGCTCAGCCAGGGCCAGAGTTCACTCACTATAACATTTTCGTTCAAGCCTGAATATGAGGATACGCTTACAATACAGAAGTAAAAACTCTTTGTGCTTGTGTTTGATTTCGTTCCTAATTGAACTGGGATAGTTCTCCCAGTTAGGAGCGAAATCAAACAGAATTATTTGTGTGATTTTGCCTGTAACTTAAAAGTTCTCTTGCAATCTTTCCTTTCCTGTTTTCTCTGTAATACACAAACTGTGAACTAAATTGCTTGATTAATTATCGGTTTTGCTTATAATTGCTTGGTTAAATCATAAATAAGTTAGCTTCGAAACAATAATTGATTACTTTCTTTTATAAATACCCAGCAAATAGTTTATATTCTTTTCAAATGCTACTTATTTATCAAGTCTTTTACGTCGTAAAAGATATATCAAACGATTTATTGTAGTTTTACGTCTTTTATTTGCTATAGCTAATGATTTTTGGTACATTACGGAATGCTATAATAAACCTTATGAACACAAATAAAAGAAACCCAATTAATACATGCATACCGTAATAATACGCGTAACAGGTTTCCCAGATGTGAGCATTCCTTTGGAGATCAGTAAGCTTCAACGCGCTCGTGAGAATACCATGAAAGCGGAGCTGTGTGCATCAAAGGTAAAGGAGAAAAAAATACGCATTTTATTTTTTAGATTCCTTTTGTGTCCTTTGGTATGTTCATAAATACAGCTTTTATGCTTTAGCTTAGATAGTCTTCCATTATATTAGGGCTTACAAAAGGCTTCAATATTTTTCGGGAGCTGCATTTGTAGAGAGTGTGTGGGTATTTATGGATTACCTGATCAATTTGATGCTTCGTATAAAAGTGCTGCGCACAAATAGCACTGCCCGTGTAAAAAATGAAAATTTTGCGGTATTTCTCAGTAAATGTTGGGGATTGCAGTAATTTTATACAAGGTAGCCTTAAATTCATGTTTTCTCTGTAGGATTTTCATTTTTTCAGTCTTAGAATATAAACTGTTTAATTAACTTTTACGCATTAATAATATCGTGTTGATATTACTTTTTTGAGAAAATGGTAATATTTCCTAAATGTTATTTTATCATTTACAAGTATACAGGTTTCCTCATTCCCAGAAATTAAACAAATATAGGTACAGTATGTTTGAAAAAAACAATGCATTATATTATTGGGACGGTTTTATGAAAAGAAACACGTCGATAATTTTTCACTAGTATAAAACTTTTAGATATGAAAGTATAACAATATATTTAAACAATGGTTAGGATTCTTAAATATTGCTGCCCCTTATGATGATTCGCAGTATCGCTTATATGAGGATATGCACACTACACACCATAAATTTTCGAAGCATTTCATCGGGAAAAATTTCCATCTCAGCTCCCTGCACCCCCAATATTCTCAGTAATTTATTGTATTCTCAATTATACAGTCGACCGATTTTATGTAATTTATTCACCAAACCAATTGATTCATCATTGGTAATCACATTTTTACTATAAATAGTTTGTCTAGACTTATTAATACAATTTTCTGCATACCAACATAAAATACAATCGTATACTTATATAGAAAACCGACTCAGAATATTCTAGCAGACGTAACAGGCAGCAGGAATGATGTATTTGCTACCAACTAGGCCGGAGGATCAATTTTAAAATTTCTCTATCTACTCCAAGATATAAGGAATGTGGTAGACAGAGGATATTCCAAAAATATCCGGTATGAAGTAAATATCTCGATTATTACTAGCTTATAAATATGTGGTACTAGTACTTGTATGCAGGCGTAATTTATGCTGTCAAAGTCAGCAGACGTGAATAATGGTTATGTTTAAAGTACTCAGAAAATAGTTATCAGGTACCAGCAGCACATGAAAATTACAAAGCCACACAATATTTTTTTCACTTCTTTTATTAGAATGGAGTATTGAACATCTTTGCATGTTACATGTGTTACTTCAATTATGTACATCACCACCGCAAGATACGGGTTGTTGTTTTGCTAGTACAATTAAAGTTTAATAATTTAGATGATGGTAATCCGTTATTAACTAGATACATAGATACTTCCGATTTTCCAGAAACTAACAAGACTCGTTTTTAATAGCTGACTAAATAACAAGGCAAAGAAATGATTTGTGTAAAATGTCTGGTTGTATCATGTCTACTGTCTACTTTAGTACAAGAAAATTACCCTTCCAAAAAATCACAAAAATATAACTAATTATGGAGTTTTGAATCCGTTTTGTGTTAAAACTTGTTTGCAAAATGCGTACACAGCATAAGTACACTCATATAATATGTATGTAGGTTATAATGCGCATAATGCATAATGATGGTACACAAACAATTCGTTTGTGAAATTGGCTTTGCGATTTTCATTTCAGATTAAAAAGGCTTTTCAATGCTCTCGTGACATTGACTGGCACTACTATCCTCTCGGTTCCTTGTTGTTATTCCATTTGTATACGCAATCCCAGTTGTCGGTAATTTAATTTTTTGTTTCCTTCATTTAGGTATGCGGGGACACTGTGATGGGTTTAGACTGCGGCCCTGAAGTGAACGAATGGTTGTCGGATGTGCTGGGACGACCAGGCCTTAAATTGATCAGAATGTCACCTGAGCTCCAAAGAAAACCAAGTAAGGGCTGTCTATTTGCCACCACGTAGCTTTTAATGTTCCATCCTTTTTCGTAAAAATTGAGTGATTAATTATGTAGTGTAAAAAGGAAGCATTATAGGGGCAACCCGATCCGCATTGTCCATAGTCACATATCAACTCCCAGTCCATTTCGTTGCGCGCGACCAGCACAGAAATAATATAATTGAACAATTTCAAAGAAAGAGGATAAGAAACCAAAATACCTCCACACACGAGCTACTTGTCTGTATCTCCTACTACCCTTCTGCTACCAACCCATTACATAAATACAAAACACTGTTAAAAGCCATATAAAAATTGGATGAAAAGGTATAGCAAAAGCGTCATTGCCGGAAGACGATTTGATATCCGTCCTTTCCCTCAACAGATAATTTAATATGATAGCAAGATTGCCAGACGCAAGGTGCTTTTGTTCTCCATTCCCCTCCAGAGCGTAAAAAGTCCAATTTATGTTAAACATTTAAGTTGGTAAGGTATTTCATTTCATCAATTATATGGAGTTCTGATCGTCGTTCTTGCATTCTATATAGCTTTTCCTCTCCATTTTACCAGCCCACTAACCATCATCCATCCGTTCATGAAAAAGATGCTTGGAAGACTGTAAAGACAGAATATCCGTCTCAATCCTCTGCTTTCACCGTGATGACTACGAGACAGCGGTGATGTTGTACGTGAATGTCCTGCTTTCACATCCTTTTACTCTTTACACAATATAATATTAGTGAAGCGAACATAAAATATGTCGTGAAAAACAATATTGTTATTTTGCTAAGGTATATACAAAGACATGTACCCTTTTTTATACCCATAAACAAGTGGTTTAACAGCACTAACTCAATATGGTAGACAAAGATTGGCTTGCTTTTGCTCCCAATAGCTCTACATATGTACCTACACAGAGAGACTCACTCTCTCCTCGTGCCACTACACTGCCCGGTGATTCCTTCCTGTTTTGAACTAACTAACTAAACTAAAATAAGCCAAAATCCCCCAGGGAGGCTCAACTAAACTGAAACGGAAACCTGTCAAGGGATATACATGCATTATCCACACACACACACAATACAACAGTTGAAATCCTACCAAGTAAGAAGGAATCCTTCTTTCACAGAGAAAGCAAGTAAAAGTCGTCTTTTTTTGTGCCCAACAAGCAAAACATAGCATACGGGTATGCGAGGGAGAGGGAAACCTTTAAAGCCTTGCACACCATCACTACTACTACCAACAGAAAATGCCTTCAAAGGACAAAAAAAAACCTCGAAGCAATCGACATATTGTAGTGACTAGTATAATATCAAAAATGCATGTACCAGCAAAAGAAAACACATTGAATCAGACTCTGATCAAAAACGTACACGACGACCAACCACCTCACCGCACCACTACGTTTTTTTTCTTGGTTGCTTTTTGTGTAAGTATTTGATACACTTATACTCTTCTCCTGTTGCAACACATCCCAACTTTTCAATCTAGCTATTTTATGCCATTTCCTTCATTTCTTTACAGAGAGCCTTACACTTTTATTTGCTACCAGCGACAGCAACAAATAGCTGATGGGTTATAGGTATTGTACAAGTTTATATATGATGATGATAGAGCCGGAAAAAAGGAAAGTTATCCAATGAGTAAGACATGTAGTATGTATAACGATGCCCCAAACTACGTGCATGCATAAACTTGGGAAATTTATGTGTATGGGCATTTTGTCCGTGTGTGGATGATATTATTGGGTGTACCTACACCTACACACACCAACACTCATACGGTACCAAATAAGTAGGTAGGAAAAAACACAGCTATTTGGTTAGTGGGATGAGGATAGAAGAAAGGAAAAAAAAGGATGGCTCATATTTAACGTCTCTAACAAGCCTTCTTCTTATGCCTAATATAGACGCTAATACCATGCTCTGCTGCTGATGCTGCTCTGTTTTTTTGTTGTTGGTGATGTGCGGTGGTGGTGGTGGTGGTAGACAAGAAGTGAAGAAGAAATACGAGCCAAAGTCCATCCAATTCAATCTTCAATTCTCTCGCGCTCTTTCACACAATAATATAATGTTTCTCGTATCGTCTAAAAATACACTTTGGTTTAGGTTGTGTTTGCACTCTCAGACAAATAACCTAGGAACATGTACACCCATCGTAGAGGTAGTAGTGGGCAAGAGAGAGGGAAAAGTAGTCTGGATACAAAATGTAGTGTGTATTCCTAATACAAGCTATATTACCCCGACATTTCTCATCATCACCCACCCTATTGCCTTGTATGTCGTGTTTTCTCTGTGTAGTTTGTGGAAACAAATCCGTGAATAAGACAAGAAAACAAGGCTGGGGAAAAACTTTCCCAAACTAAATATCACCTACTTTTGGGTATGACATGTCAGCAGTAAGTCCTCCACTAAAAGTTGATGAAAATGGGAACATATTTGGCACGTATGCGGGACGTAAACATTTCGAAATGGACGAGCACAATTGATAGTTGGGGACACGTGCAACAGAGCAAAAACTAAAAAAAAATATCGTGTTAAAAAACATGTATTACCGGTGCTTTGCTAGTTTATCGATTTTGACATTCACTTTTGTGACTGGGGAAGGAAAATGGAGAAAACAGGGGTAATGGCGACTTTACTAACAGCTTCTTCCGGTTGTTGATTAAATATAATTTTTGGTTGTGCTACCGTGATTTTCCAAGACAGGGTTTTTTAGAATGCTTTACTTAACAAATCAAATTTATAGACATTTCAATCTTGAAATGTAAAAATAGACAAAAACAAGACATATAATAATTTGCAATATATCGTCATTTATACAAGCTACCTGGTATTTATACAAAGAGAGCTTTTATCATACAAAGATTCATTAATGCATTCAAAAGTCCTGGATTTTTTTTTTACAAAAATCAAACATTTTCTACCTACGTTTTCCCCTTAATGCGTATTGATTTTCCCCGGGCTGTTGTGAGCTGTCCTTCTAAATTGCAACTTCCTCTTTTCAACCTATATCAATACCCCGAGTAAAATATGTTAGACCGAAGAAACTTGGCCGGGCATTTTTATGTTCTTTTAAAACATGAAGATACGTAATGTCCTAGTTCAGTGGCCAAAATCACATACACACAACAGCTAACTAATATACCAGCGAGCTCATTTCCGTTTTCTTATGTTGATAAAATAATGAAAAAAGGCTCGTTCCCTGTTTTGTCTTGAGAAAATGGTTGCGGTTCTTTTATCACGAAAATGTGATACCACAAGTACAAGTCTTTTATGTGGCGTGGCACACAAAAAAAATGGTGAACGAAAACGAAGCACACAGCTCAATTTGGATTTTGGTTTGGAGGAAGATTGAAGATTGATACACGTTTGCGTACAGAGAAGAGTACCATATGTTTTTTCCGAATTTCTTTTTCTACATGCATATAGTGGACATATTTTGATTGCAACTGTAACTAACATACATGACGATATTACAAAATGTACAATATTGTACCCTTTTACACCGGATTGTGGTTGTGAGAAAAGCAGGCTATACTGCATCACAAATTGGAGTAGTACGGAATGAAATTGAAGGCTTTTTACGCTTCACAGTTAAAAATAAAGCGTGTCTTTCTGTCACTGTTGTCTTGTTGTTGTGTATTCTGTCCATTGAGAGGAGTATCAAAGAAAAGAAACGTCATTTACTGAAGAACGCTTTTAAACACACGACGACGACGGCGATAGCGGGAAAGTGATACGGTACAAAATATAAATGATGATGATACTTTATATATCATCAATTCAATTGCATTCATGTCATTCTTTTTTGTTCTGGGAGAGTGTACACATTCATCTCTTAAAATAGGTTTTCATCCCTATCTTCTTTTCCCCCTTTTCTGATTCCTTTCAGCTAAAATAATGTCATTTATTTAGGAAGAAATGTCTCAATAATGACATTTTGAAACGCTTCAATATTCACAGAGAGACACTAAAACCAATGCTTTCCTCTTTCTAGTCATATATATATTCAACGACTCGATTACGATTTTATTTTATGACGTTCACATTGTCCTTCGTCTTCTTCCTGTACCAGGTATTACATTCAGGCAAGTGATACAACATGAAAATTTTTCGTATACAATGCTACTTCTTTCCAAGTCTGTGAGCATCATCGTCGTCGTTATAATCGGTTTAAGATTTACGATTTGCCCACACAGTCAGCAAGTGTTAAGATTTCCGCGTCACTCCCACAGAATAAAAACATTGATGGACATGCTGCGATCTACAGTTAGGACAGAAGGGTGGTGCAACCGAGTGAAAGAGTACTTTGTCAAGTTATTTATAAGGTGTTTTGTACTTTCCTTTTACAGGTGAGTACACACAAGTTTACAACAGCTTCATTTATAAGTATTTTTTCATGCTTTCCTGTACCAACACATTATTCAAGAAGTGAAATTAGGAAATCAAAATAGTTTTCTTGCTTATATTTACCGTGCATGAACCTACGTAATCTACTATTCTTCAAAGTTAACTGACGTACGACGGCCATAAGTTTTCAAACCTTTTCACTATTACAACTTTCGCTCAAAATTATAAATGGCTTTTGCCGTAGCTTGCCCCACTTGCTGTTGTCGTAACTTTTCTGTTGTACTGGAGCTTAATGAAAAATACACATGATACGTATTACGTATGATGTCATAATATGTACATTATGGTTATGTATTTAACTTTATTTCTATTTCGACTAAAAATAACTATTTTGAAACAAGGTATCACGCAACTTGGAAGAGATAAGTTAGGTATAATATTATTCCGTTCGATGTGAATCATTCAGAGCATCAAAACGAATTCTATCCATCCCGCGTGTTAAATTTACCTCGTTTCATGTGTTCCCCGTGGAAAAATGTTTGAAATATAAAGGCAAAAGGGCACAGAAAACTAAGGTGAAAGCAGGTATGACACCAAGAAACAAATCCTCAATCTACCCATGAGGCTTAAAGTATTCCAACAGTTTTCTCATCGCTTTGCTCTCGGTCTTACAGCTTTACTGATTAGAGAAGTGTTATGCTAGCAATGGGGCAACGTGAGAAACTCTTCTAAAATCCGTCGCTTTTGTGAGAAGGTTGTGTAGAACGGTGAAATCAATTGTTTTGTAGTATTTGTTATTCAATTTGCCTACCAAGAGTGCCAAGATGTAACAAAACATTTTTAGGATACAAAATCTCATTTTTGTTACAGGCAAATGTTGTATGCACCTATGTTTACAATATATTGCTTAGAATGGTTGTTCACCAATTGGTTATTGCATCCCCTTCGCGTCTAGAAATAGTTCTGTTAGGTTCGGCTCACAGTTATTATGTTACACACGGGAAAATGGTAAAAATTTACAAACAGTGTCACTCAGCAGATCTGGCGAATTAAGTGGTATAGAAATATAATATGTATAACATAGGTAATTCAAGAGGCAACTTTATTATACTAACAACAGTAACATCACAGGTTGAATGTTATGTGCATCTCGTTTCCACATTCATTTCCTTTGTCAATACAATAACCCAGCTGAAATTGTCACTTCTCGGAAATCATAGAGTATTCAAAATGAATGACAGTTTTAATATACACAGCAGCACTAGTAGTATCAAGTAGGGCAAAAGAGTGGCTGGGGAAAACGTAGTTGTGGTATTCTTACAAGTGCCGTGCTATCGCCATATTTTACAGAGAAATATAATTCTGTATCATTTTATAAATAGCCAACCCCACAACTGGATTTTATTATGATTTCATATAGTGATTCGACTGATTCCCTAACGAGTCAGTCCACTCAGCCATCGGCAACTGTTTTAATACGGAGACGACACTACGGGTATCAACATCAACAGTGCTTTCCATAGATATATGGGTGGTGAATGTAATTTGTATTGGGATGCTGCTGCTCAGCCCACACATTTTCCCCGTTTTCACGCTCTCTCTCTCTCTCTCTATGCATATTTATTCATTAAATTTTGAATGGCTCCCTTCCAAAATGCAAATAAACTGTTGGTGGTGGTCCTTTTTTGTAGTGTGTCATTCGCCAAAGATAGATGGATGAGTGGAGAAAGGTCATTTCAGTGGAAATTTGATGGTTATGTAAATGGCCAATTCTGACAATCAGTCATAGAAAGGGGAAAACTATTTGCTTGCTCTTGCTGTATGGTAGTAGATGAATGAATAGGTGAATCCAAACATACATCGTTTTTCCCATATAATTTCTACGACGAATCTATGATTATCTTGTATTTAGTGTAGCGATGCGTTTCACGACTTAGAAATTCAGTAGGTATGTATTTACTTTCATTGTAACCTTTTCTCAATCCTCAGCAGTGCCGTCCATTTACTTTGCCATCATCACCATTCTAGTAATAAACTGAATATTTCAATACGTGTTTCAAATCAAAACACCAAGACTCTATATGAAATAGCTTGGTTTTCTGTTTGTCTGCAAATAGTGTGTACTTTCGTACCGAAATGACCAGAAGCACTTTTCCTAAAGACGGAATCTAATACCTGAAATTGAAATGTTCAAAAGCCATAAAATAAAGCATTACTTTTATTTGGTAGCGGAAAGGAGTAGAGATGTAGAGGTTCAGGATATTAAAGTGCCAAGAAAAATAGAAACGGTTTTTTTGTAACGGTTTGCTAGTGCGTTTGTTACCCGCAATAAAATTCATTACGTGTCATATAAGCATTCTAGCTAACTGGAAGCCACTGACGCAGCAGAAGAAGCAGCCTCTTCACTTCAACAAAGTCATGCACGATTTCTATCATGTGCAATCTGCCCTATGCCATTAGTAATATTACCAGTCAAAGTTTGCTTTGTTAGGTCACGCACTACCGTGTCGTACACTTTCTTGCTTTTCTCTTCTCTTTCTTCTTGGCCTTCTTTCACTCACCGGTTTGAATCTCTCTCATTCTTTCTCTTTTCGAGCCCTTTTTGTTGGATAATGATAACTATATGCTTGCTCGTCTGGACACCCGCATGTTGTTTTATATTTTACGCCTTTTATATACAACAGAACTCTAAGAATTTGTTTGTATCATGTGAGAATTTGTACTTGTGTATAGAAAGAGGGAGAGAGAGGGAGAATGGGGTACACAGTATAATCATCATCTTCAGGAGTGGCGCTGTCATTTCCCGACTCGAAGCCAACTTTTGTCTATGACACTTTCATTTTCAAAATTTATGTAACTTGTGTACGGTTGATGGTAGGAAGAAAACTATGATGATATGATGAAATATTTTTTGTGTTTTAATTCTGAACATCGAGCAGATGATTACATGCATAATGCATGCTGCAATTTAAGACGGTGAACGGGTAATGTACAACAACTAGAGACCCGGGCTGACTGTGTGTACCAGAGCTACAGTAAGGTACATATTGGCATTCCATCAGTAAATTGAAAATTCCACACTTTCAAATGTCTACGTATCAATACATAAAATACGTGCATGAGTAACGTCATAATTACATAAAAAGAGTATAAAGTCAATGAATAGTACAACAAATGTACGGTCAGTTGTCAAGTTTGTGTTGCTCATAAAATTTTACAATTGCGTAAATCTGCAAGGCTTACATTTACTTTTTCTGTAATCAACTTTACTTAGCTTTTCAATAACTTGGCTTACTTATTTTACCGACAAGACCTTTACATTGAATTCATGAATAACTGTTAAGTATAGTAACTGTCAGTGTTTTACTCACTCCTGTGGAGACTGTAATTGCAGTGTGTTTGTAAACTGTACTTTATTCCCTTATCCGTTTATGGAGCAAACAACACAATTTGGGAGAGCAGTAAGTAATCATCGTAGATAGTCTCGTTGTTTTACATTGCTCAATTTTTAGTGAGTAGAACTCTGGATGCATTCAACCTGACGTCGTTGATTTATATATACGGATATTTTGGATGACACAGGTAAAGGAGATCTGTGTTTCTGTTACCTGTGTATTGTGAACTGCTGTCATGAGCTTATCTGCACTGCAGTAAAAATACAAATTACAATACCTTTCTCCGCCATTTTCCTGTTGTAGAAATGAACTTGTAAAAATCATCATACTTTACAGGGTTTGCACCTGTGGGAACTTTTGTAAAAATTAGCTTTACTATTCCGTTTTCTTTACAAAAATTGGTAATATCAACGAAAATTATGTTGCTCTTCTTCCTGCGTCATCATCATTTTCTACGGATTCTTCCTTGTGTGGTTAGGTACATGTTTACAGTGATGTTTTATATAACATGTACACCAGCATAAAAAATTCTCCTTGATACTCCTCCATGAAAAATGTGCTTAATGCTTCTACACTATTTTTCCCCACCAGTATACTAAAGCCCATTTCCAGAAAAAAGGAAACGGAGAGAAGCGGAAAGGGTAAAACAGTCCTCAATTTTTGATGAGCTCATTCCGTTGAAAATTAAGAAAGTGAGAAAATGCTAAGTTGTAAAGTTGTGAGTATCTCGGTGAATCCTATGGATAGTCCATTGTATCGCTATGCTTGGGCGGGGAGGAAGTGAAACGAGGGAGAAAAGTGAGCTCTGAAGAGAGACTAGGGTTGAACGGGATCTTTCGTGGTGTGTGTGGTGGTCCTTCCTGAAACATCTTTGGCACAAGCAAAATTATGTTGGATAATTCTAAGCCTTTCTTGGGAACCAACTCGAGGAAAGAAGTGTTGTTTAATTTTAATATCCTCTCGATTTCGCCAAAAGCCAAGTAGCAGTTCCAGTGTCATTTGATGTATTTACATAAGAGCACACAAGACCATGTTTGTATCCACACAATTTGCAGCCCTTAAGCCCAGTATTTTGAAAAAACTCACCAAAACATACAAATCGACACTGGAAAATTTCCTTTTCAATTATTTTCTCTTCTCCTTACAAGAGCAAGGTTAAGTACAAAACAACATTGCAACTTGATTTTTTAAATATGTAAGTTTACGTTGATTTGTTTTCGTCAAACTCTTGTTGTCTTTGCTTGTTATCGTAATGAAATTGGGAATAAAACCTGGAAAAGTTGACCAAGACGAAAATTTCATGTCCCCCCCATTTTGTCATCCTCTGTCATTTTCATAAATTCAAGTGGCCCTGCTTATAAATGTAAGTAGGTACATATACACGGGTTTTGGTATGATGATAAGTTGTCGGCATGTGTGTACATTTATCCTACAAATACGTAATAAGTCCATCTTTCTCAAGTATATTTTGCCGCATTTGCACAGGTGAAGTTTGGTACTTTACTGTGACTTGACTTGTTTCAAGGAAAAACTTGTTTCATTTCAAGGGATGAATTGTGTATACTTTTCTCGAAAGTACACACACGGCATGCTTGTTCAGGACGAGTGTGCACTTTCTCTAGCACGGTGCGGGCTTTTTTCAACATTATCCTTAAGTATTTTACGTTTTCAAGATGAGCCTTCTGGAAGTAAGTTTCAGAGGGACAGAGAAAGAAAAACTTGTGTCGAAGACGACATGTTTCTCGCTCTTCATCATATTTTCCTTTGACTCGTACATTGTGTCATCTTCAACTTTTCTCGTCCACTTTTTTACCTGAGTATTTACTTTTAAATTGAAAAGGAGTAAGAGTCAAAGGAGAAGAAAAATGTGTGTGGTGAGGTAAAGTACACAAAATGTGTACCTGGTTATATTGGAATTCATCATCATCATCAGCCCCGTCCGTTTTTGGATCTCTGGTTTTGTTTGAAGGAGCGCCTTCTCTTTTGTTCCACTCCCTTTATATGTATACTTTTCTTGGTAACAAAAATTGTCTAGTGTCTGGTTAATAACTTGATAGTACATAAGTCAGTCAATATGTGAGTAATATTTTCAGCTCATCGTTTTACCGTACATAAACCTATCTTGGTGCCACTGCAACAGCAGTGACTACTTCTAATTAATTATATTATATAAGGGTCCATTCATTCTTTATTAGGTGTAACCTTTCTTCATTCCTTTTCTCTCTTTCTTTTCTCCCTAGAGAATGCTTTGGATGAGATCTCTCTGGCAAACCACTCACAGTTCCTTTTGCTCTCAATGGGAAGTCTGAGACGATTAGCTCGCCAGCTTATAGAGAAAGGGGTTGCTTCATATCTGATCCCATCTTGGGAGGATACATTAGCCTTTGAGGGTCACCATCGTGAGCAAGCATACCGGCACCTTCCAGAAAACCAAAAGAAAGATCGCGAACATCAAGAAGATTTTCTCCTAGAACATCAGGTAAGCAACACATTTTTTGTTTTTGTAACAGTATCTGATTTTCCTTCTTTCCCTTTCCTGCTATACGCCTCAGTGTTTGGTGTGTTCCAGTGGTTTTTCTCGGTATTAGTAGCAGAGCAAGTGAGAAAAATGATTATCACAAGAGAAAGCAGGAGAGAAAAAAATAACGTCGAAAAATCAAAGGCAACTAATACTAATGATATAACTTCAATGAACGGAGATACGTTTTCTCTACAATTCGTTACATGCAGTCACATATATAAAGGCTCTATTTGAACATTTCAAGTAGCATGTGTATATGTATTTGTAAAAAGCTAGTCTGGCGGTATCTAATCTCTGAAAAAGCCAGCAACTTATGAGCGGACTCTAACGTACTTATGATACAACGAACGGAATAAACGAATAATGATGTCGAGATACAATATCGTCAGCTTTTTCTTTTCTTTTTCACCGATGCTAGCTTTTTTCCTGGATATTTTTGGTCCGTCTTTCAACGCAATAAAGTGTATGCCTAAACATGAAAGCGTTGAGTAGACGCACAACAACATAGGGAAAAATAAGAAGAAAAAATGAAGAAAAGAGGAAAATAAAAGATTGGCCAACAACAACGAATGAGCACACCACTTATTTCATTTCTTTTTTCTCCTCCGTTTCATTCTTCCCACTAGCAAAGAAATGAGAATCGATCTGCAACTAAAAAGGGACAGCCAGGAATCAGAGAGAAAATTCTTGTTCTGATAGACATACACATTATTATTACCATTATCTACGTTTCCTTACACACAGTATTGATATACTCGTTTGAGAAGATGCGCCCGGGTAGGGAAATCTCTACAAAACGAGCGGGAAATCCTTTACAAAAATATAACAACGCAAGAGGAAAAAAAGAATGAGGTTAGAAATAGGAAGGTGAAGATGGAGGCGTGGGACCTTTATATGGTGTTTGTTGTTGTTGCTGGCGTTATAGTTGATTGCACCATTTTCGATTTTTGCCTTTTCTTTTCGCAAAAAAAATTGTAAGAAGACAGGGATGTGTCATTCAATGAAATAGTGTTGAAAGGTGAAGGAGGTGAATCTAGTTGTCGGGTTTACTTGTGGGTCGGGAGATATCAAAAAGGTATCATGTCAGAGTAATCGTGTTTCGACAAAAACAGTTTTTCTAAGGAGGTTGTGCAACTCCTCAAGTTTTAATACGATTTTAACACATCCCTGTTCATGGCCAAATGTAAAACTTTATTTTTGGCTGTAGTCGATTTCCCATGGTGTTATTTGCTTTACATAAATAAGAATTGAAGTGGGTTGGATGAAGTTTGAATTACTTTGATGTTGAAACGTTGTAAAAAAAACCAGGCCATGTAGTATTTAGCATTATGTGATGAAACATTCTTACGCTAAATAATTACTGACAGTCGATCCGAACTGATCCTAGATGAATATGAGTTTACTGTTCCGCTCCGAAGTGAAATGGGATATCGCTTTTTATTAACGCTTTAAGTTTTCGACTAGTTTTAGTTTGGGGGATTGGATTTTGAAGTAGTTTTATAATACACATATTGTTCAACAACAGAGCTACCTACCCATTAGTTTATTACATATAGTACAAAAATATTTCGATTCTCCTTGTGATTCACTGAATAATATGTCATAAAGAAGAAATATAAATAAATACAAAGCTTGACCACTTTGATATCGGGAATGGGAATAAAAATTATATGTGTGCAGCTGAGTTCACGGGAGTTTCGGTGACACTTCAAAAGTAAAAATAAATAACAGAAAAGACTTACTATTATTTTAAGCTCCTTTCTGTACCTATTGTCTTTCACTTTTGACTTTAGCAATTTACAACGTAGCAAATGTACTATTAGCCCCTGTGAGCTTAAATAATGTCCTGTATACTTATTTAGTTTTTTTGACGAGGAGAACCAAGGAAAGACAGAGAGCCAAAACACAAGATATAATAGACTACAGCAAGCAAGCTACGCGTCCCTAGTTTTGGCACTTGTGTACACAACAATAAAGTTGTCACGCCCTTTACTATAGATGATTTTGATTAAAGATTTGATGATAATGATTAGTTTCCTAAATTACTGTAGCATTCGCTATGTCCCAGACATTACCTTCATCACCACACTATAATATAATATAGTATACGGGTACAGTCTAGGCGACACTCGGTATTGGAATAAATTTTAGTTTAGTCCACGAGCTGGAATTTTTGGAAGTATGTTTAGTTCAACACTTGTATCTATATCTATACTCATGACAAAACATTTCATCAGGACTTTTACAGGGAGAATATCTTTTGTGAAGCGAAGGGTTTTGGGCGGTAAATGCACTCGGCGGAACTCAGCCGAAGTTTGAGGAAAGAGACGGAAATGATAGAGGGAAAGAATGTAGCAACATTTTCGGGGCTCTATCATCAGGATAATGTTGATGATGATGATAATAATACGATGTTGCTTGATCGTCACCATCTTCCCTTTGCTGCCACTACTACTAGCACCATCACTACCACCATTATTATTATTATTGTTGTTGTCGGGATTCCTCTGTGCTGCTGCTTTTCACTTTTCACTCTATATTTAGTCTTTTTAACTTTTCCACTTTTCCCATTCATTGGGAGAGCAGAATATAACTATCTCTCTCCAATGCGTCTGGAAGCTTGTAAATGGTTCGAGGGCTTAATAAGTCTGTTTATCATCATCATTTCCAAAGTTCAGACCATATATGTCAGAGAAACTAGCAAAGCACCTTATACATCCTTAAAAAATTCGCATTAGAGGAAAAAACAACAGCCAAAGTTGTGTTAATGCGGGATAGTTTGATGTACTTCAGATGATGATGGTGGGTAATAATAACCAATGATGACGTAACCTCCAACAGAAGGACGACGTTGTTGGCCTAACTCAAAAGATGTTTATTTTTATACAAAATATTTTTAGGGTGAAAACTTGGAAATACAGTTTGTAAGAAAATTATAAGTACAATATTTGGAGACTAAAACAGCGTTTCAAACAGAGTAGAACGGCAAATTGTGTTGACTAATAGAGTATAATAATAGTGTAGGTAGTTAATTTCATTGGTTTTATAAAATAGAGAAAACGTTGATACCAATTTATTAAATTGTTTTGCATTTTCCAAGAAAATTTTGTAATAATTCGGTCAATTTTCCTAGTGAAAGGGGTTATTTATTTGAGAAACGCTTCCCTGTTATAATATAAAATTACCTGCATGGTTTGTTGGCGCATTAGTAGTATCTTGACAAGATTGCTACAACATGGTTTATTTTACTTTAATCTAAAGTTCAAAGCTCGCATCAGTAAAGGAACAAAAATTAATTTTCTGTATTACTTATCATACTCTTGGAAAAACATTTGTCGGCACCGATAATTTGTCTACAAAGTTTACCAGACGACTTACTCCGAATGATTATGCAGCAACGATTTAAGTGCAGCGTAACTTAAAATACTGTAGAAGTTTTCTGAAAAGTAACCAACTAGTTGCCGTCAATTTATTTGTTACATTTACATTACTTATGGTTATTATGAGCTGAAAATACGAGCGTAAAAAATAATTCCATTTACGACACCAATGCTTAAAAATCATTGTACTCTGGTGAAAATTGTTCATTGGTCTACTGTGGACAACAAACATACATCCTCATATTCATTAGTATTGAAGCTTTCGTTATAAAACCAAATACCCCATTTCTTCATGTTAATTTCATAAAAGAATGTAATATTGGACTCTTCTACTCAATCCATTTGCAGGTTGTCAACAATCTTATTGACAGATTCAGAGGAAACTTCATAGTTGGTCATCCGGAAATTGAGGAAAACGGTTCTCCATTTGAGGAGGAAGATTGGAGTCAAGTGAGAATTGGAGATTTGATATTCAAGGTATATAAACATCCAAAAAACCGTGAAAGGTTTAAGAATACATACATGTTTATTATTTACTGAAGTACTCGAAGGAAATAATGTATGTTTTGTCAGAACCGAGAACTTTGACACTTTTTTTTAATATATTGTAACCTGAAAGCCGGAAATACATTTGACCATTTCCAAGTGGTTTTGTGTGTGAAAATGTAACGACAAAATGTATTATGTGTTTGTGTGTGTACATAATTTTCTTTTAGAGTGGCGGCCCATGTATGAGATGTGCTACAATTTGTACCGACCAAAAAACTGGTGAACGAGGGTCGGAACCTTTGTTAACTCTGTCTGCAATGCGAAACGGAAGAGCAAACTTTGGGATACATTTGTACAGCCGTAGTGCCACTACAGATGGTGGTGGTGGCGGTGCTAGGACTACTACCACCACTTCATCATTATTATCGCCGTCAGCTTCCCTTTCCATCGCGAATGCACAGCAGTCCATTTCCCTAAGTTTGGAAGAAAAAGTTCACATTCGAACAATAAAACCTGAGTCCGGTGGTAGTGAAGATGAACCTTTACAAGAGAATGGGATTGCTACAGTTCCCAGCGGGAGGTATTCAGTGGAGAAGAATAAAACTCTGTTGGAAAAGCTTCATCACCGGGGCAATGATGATCATGATGATGGAGCTTACACAGTTGCTCCTCCTGCAAATGCAGCCTTCATACATGCTACAAAGCTACCAATAACGACGATGACGATGGAACAAGCTGTTTCTAGAGGCAGCAGTCCTACAGAAAGCGTTCAAAACTCTGATATAAAGTTGAAGAACCAACAATTGTCATCAAATTCATCATCACAGTCATTCACTTTGTCGAAAAGTAGCTTGGTGAAATTGGCAAACTCTTCCATTTCTATTGCTAACCAAGTGCAGGCAATTCACATTGGGGACCCTGTAAGTACTCTAAAGAACTCAGACCCGGCAATAGCAACCACGGCCAACACCACCAGGACAACAACGTCTACCTTTCCTACATCGACGATGATGACGAAAAATCATTCTTCCAAAGCAGGCACATCTTTTGGTGTTACTGGCGAGAACTACCGGTCAAATATTTCTTCGTTCAAGATGGTTGATGCTGCTGCAACTGATGAAAAGAGTAATTCAAGTTTAGATCCCAACGGTAGTGTCAAATCACCAATTTTTAGAGAAACTTTACAAGTTGCTACAAATACTTTGGAGCCTGATCAGACCCGGAATTTTGCTGAAATGCAAACTCTAATAGAGTCGATTGACTAAAAGAAAACTTGTACGGTGTTTTGTACGAATCCTAAAACGAAGCAAGTTTATAAAACGTACCACTGGTTAGTCTCGTTACGAAAAAAATCTACCTCTTGGTCCTTTAGATAATTTAATCGGAAATGTCGGAGTGTTAGAGTTTTATGTAAAAACCCCTATGTTGATTACAACCATTGTTAAGTTTTTTCTAGACATTTTTTGTAAATAGTAAACTGTGCATTCCGATGGGAAGAGCCAGGATGACCTGAGCTTCCTTTTTGTACGTATAATTTCTGTTGTTATTAGTATACAAGTAGATCGAGACTCTGCTCTTAGTCTCATCATCATACA
>JAHZNB010002593.1:0-11138 GCA_027744295.1 Callyntrura guangdongensis | reverse complement strand
CTCTTTCAAAGTCCTCACGATTCGACATATGTGTCAATGTGGGTAAAAAGCACATGAGTTAATGCCAATTACACCAAATTAATAAAGACTGAAAGGGCTTTCATCAACCACTTATTTATGTTATTATGATTGTATAAACAGCACATTCAACGTACATCCGGAAGAAACCATTGATACGACAATAGACGTGGATGTGGAAGAACTTTGCACAGCCACCTTAAGGTTAGAACGGGCCACAGTCCGGACAGTTGCAGTAAGTAAAATGGTATGAGCAATATTAGCGGTATCATGATGCCCACGTTATAATGGGCAAATGCAACAACGGCAAGACAATTCCCTTCTTAATAAATTATACATAATTGTGTTTTCTTACCGTTACTAAAATTCCCATCATAACTCCAACTATCGGGTTACTTATCAAAGTTTCCTTTTGGAGGGCTTCTCCTATTTCAGGCAAAAAGCACAGCAGCCAATATTACTGCTCATGCATTTCATATATTTAAGCATGACAAGTGAAATTAGAATACCCAGCAGGAAAGCAGAAAGTTATAGGATATATGGTCATAATTACCTGCTGCTTTTCCCGCAATTAGCCTGAATGAATCGCTAAGAAAGCCCAGGGAGCAGACAAAGAAGAAAAGGAGAACTAATATGCTACAGATTTTCCCCAAAATCTGCTTCCAACTAGTTGGTGGCTCTGTTAACTGACCTAAATTCTCTGAAAAGATGAAAAGCACAAAATGCGATAATAATGACGAGTATCTTAAATCAAATGTATATAAATATAACTGTCAAGAGGCAATGTAATCACAGGATCCATTCGACTATACCGTAAAATACTTTCATGCAAAATTATAACAGTTACATATATGCCAAACATGGTTTACAATATCATCGAGTCCTAAAGACTTTCATTTTTTGTCTATACACTATGCACTTGGTCAAGTACAACACAAATACCAACTCTAGTACCGCCAACGCGCTTGTAGTTGCAGTTTCGCATCACGTAATCACATAAACAAAAATTGATCGTGTAAAAATTGCACTCTACGGAAAAATATGTATGCCATGAACGGCACTCAAGACAGATTTATAACTTTAATCAATCGCCACGAAATTGTAGCGTTGGCCTGACCATATAACATACATGTTTTTTTGCAGAGAATTCTATAGTAGTGATAATTGGAAAAACTACTTTAAAAGACTTGTTATATGGTATCGTAAATTACCGTTTATGGAAGTCCCTGGTGTCATGGATGACGTTGATTCGTCCGATGGAGGATAGTAGACTAAAGTGTGCTTGGGATACGCACTTTCTGAAACGGTGCCATCTGCCGTTGTTGCCGATGTCATCATCAACGGCTTTCCTTCAAATATGGATGAATTACCATCCCTTGTGTGTCTTAGTACTCGATCTCCCATGATGACAATTTTGATATAAATAAAGTTCTCTAATTAAATGCTACGGTCTCCTGGCTGCTCCAATTTTCTCAGTCTTTCCCAATGCTTACAAGCGATGCCATGTTGAGTTGGTGTAGGTATTTTCTCACTACTTTCAACTTTATATCCTAACAACTCTTCTCCCTCAATGCCCGTCTTCTATAAGGTACATTGCTGCTTTTTTATTGTACTGTTACGTAGTAGATTCAGTCCTTTCATTAAACGGTGGAAATGGTAAAAATACCGCGTAGGCGAATACAGAGGTGCAAACCACGAAAATACGTTTGCCACTGGGATGAGTGGGAAAAAATCAACACCTGTGAAATAGGATTTTCCACATCAAAAGATATTTTTTCTTTCCAGGCTTTCGAACACAAATAATTATAAATATCATTTAAAAAAAATATATATTCAGCGAATTATGTATAATTATTAAATGTCAGTACGTATGAAAATAAATCTGCGTAAAATACTTTATATATTGTGTATTTCAACTTTCACTTTATAAAAACTGCTTGAAGTAGACTTACCCTTCAGACTTTCCATGGTAGAAATAAGCCACGAATACCTCCAGCCACACACATCTGCCAACAGTTGGGTTGAGGTTGGGGCAACCTTGCTTTAGAGTTGATTGAACAGTGTTGGTTATGTATTTTTGCATGAGAACATGCAATCATGAGAATGGAACCAGCAGGGGCTTTCACTCATTTTTCAATCAGCTTATTTAAGATAATTTCCGGCTTCGTAAATTTAAGCTAAGTAAATGAGTTTATTTTCTTTTGAGGATGGCAAAAATGTACGCGTCTGTTCCAGCACTCAAGGCAAAAAGCGATGGGAAAATAAAAAGGATAAAAACGTACAGCAAGAAGTAATACAATAAATTGAAGAAAAGTTCACAAAAATGTGTAACTACTTTTGTTTATATTAACGTTTTTATTAGGATTCCGGTTTCTAGATCTGTGGTTAAATATAAAACGCGTTAAAAACGCTTTCCAGAGTTATGCTCTCGTGTTTCCATTTTCTCAACAAAAAGATTTTATCAGAGACTGGTACGTGTGCTCGTTTCCTTTGCCTCTTGTCGTTTATATCAATAACTTCCGTTTGTATTCACCAGATCTCTGTGTTGCATCTGTCTTGTAAACAAACAGACTGTGAGAATCAAACAAAAGGTCGTATTACTTTATACAGGTTTCTTTATTCCAGGCCAGCAACATTTACCCTACCGCTTTCCAAGGTTTCTCCATTTCTAATACAGATATCCGAAGCCTATATGTCTATGAATTCATATGTGAAATGTGCAAACGAAAAGGAGTAGTAGTGACAGTCTTCTCAAATACAAAAAATCAGTGCTAGTTTGTTATTATTTTAGCTACGACGTATTGATGGAATGACATGATTGAGTCATGGGTTACAGGAATGGAAGCGCAAAATTTCAGGGCACAATACTGTTACCGGTCCGTAGTTCGAGTTTCCCTCAGAAGAATAATAAATAACTTTGATGTGTAAGCAGAAGATTAGAAAATAAATTCGTGATGAGAATTTTTAGCGAGGAAACAGCTGTATATTTTAGCTCAAAGGAACTTGACACGGCACCGAGACAAGATCAACTATTTATCTATTCAAATGACTAGTGTTCCCCTTTCTTTATTGTCTGCTCGTTATTATTTTTTATGGGGAGAGACACAGGCACAGGTAATGCTGGATGAGTTTTGTTGTAGAATCACGACCAAAGAAGAGAAAGGTAAGGTTAAACACAGACTTCTTGCTGATCTGCTTGTACGGTGTGCTGAAAAAGCAAAGAGGGCCGGGACGTGTGCTGACGCTCGGCCGACTGAGAAAATTGAGTTACTATTCTGTGTAGAAGATGATTACCTTCTTTGTAAGTTGTGTAATCGGGAAAGTAAACGATGAAAATGTTAAACTAAGTCTAAATTTTTGTCCTGGGAGACAAACCCTGGTAATCCTTGTGGACAGACAAGGAATGAAATGAATGATGGAATATAGAGGGAAAGGATGAAGTAAAGAAAATGGAGAAAGTAGAACAGGAGAAAAAGTGAAAACGCCGTGTTGTGCTGCAAACAACGAAGCAAGTGTGATGGTTTGTGTTCCACATACGAAACTAAACACGATTCTTGCTCGCTCTCGCTCTCTCTCTGGTTGCTTCTTTCCAGGCAGTACAGAAACACATTGAGTACAAGAATGACCGAGTCAAGCTGTTTGCAAGAAATACTAACCAAAAAAAAGAAAAGCCATTTTGTTCATTTCACATTGTATGCAGAATGCATACACATTCAGAGCTGCAGTGGCAATATCCAGCGTTGTTGTGTTGATGGTGAAAAGAGCTGGTTTTGAGGCTTATGTATCTATGAAAATATAGAGAATAGAAAGTCAGTGGTGACTAATATGGAGGAGGCCTTGTGATTTTACCATTGCAATCGATACTTTTTTGCGAAATTCTCTACAAAGTACGTGTGGAACTCAAGGAACCAACTTGGCCAGAAGCGAGTGCGCTCCCAAAAACACAACTACTACACTGGTAGTTGATTTACGCTTGCTTTGCAATGAGCCACCAACAGCAGCCGCATTCTATCTGTGGTGGTTGGTGTAAAGAGAAAGCTGAGAGATATCATACATATGGAAATAGTAGATGCAGGGATAACGACGTAGCTGAAAGAGCATCACCAATTTTTGTGATAAGCACCGTCAAATAAACCAATCTATAATATAATAAAGTCTAAGGGTGGCATGTCTAATGTGGTATTAAGAATGACTCCGCGATTTTGTCATTTGAAATAACATTATCGCGGAGTCATTCTTAATACCGTATTAGACATGCCACTCTAAATCTTTTTCCCGCCCATGTGTCTCCACGGGACATTAGTGCATTATATAAGCTATGCTTTGCTCTGTGGTATCAGCACTTTCGAATGAGCCATCACTCAAAACATAATACACAATACGGGTTTTCCCCGTTGTCTTCCCCCATGTGGGATATTTTTTATCTTCAACATTCACATATTAATTCGTTAACTGCTTTCGAATAAGTACAGAATATATAATGTTGAACGCCACGCTATTATACTGTCGTAGCATGCAACTTACTAGCCTTATCCCACTATAATTTTGCCCAATCATGATCAAAATTAGTTACAGACTGACAAACATACTTATTTTACCACTGTAGCTGGCAGTACTTTGAGCTACATAAAAACATCAGCAGTTGTTTTTTTTCGCGCCTTATGTTCACATAAAATATGAACCCTTTTTGCTGCAAGGTTTTAGCGGTAAATATGTCTACACATAAACGTTTGAAACACACATGCATTAAAAGTTTGACATGAATTAAAGTTTCAGAGGGTTGTACCACAGCACCATTAACGAAAATTGCACATCTACAAACTTTGCACATAACAATAATAAACTATAATTTTGCGAAATAACCATCTCATTTTATCATCAAGCAAACTTTCAAATTTATTATATACGGATACGGAGTATTTTTATATCAATGTCAACCGTCATATTCAAAAAAGTATGTACAGAGTATGGACGATTAACGTCCGGCATAATAACATTTGTTCATGGATTCGTACATATAGTTTCCGTTTTTATATGGAACAATATAAATAACCTTAGTTAGAACGATATTATGTAGATATATACATTAGGAATATTATGTAGGTGAGTGCCGTGCCCGTGCCATCTTAAATGTTGAATGTCAGGGCGAACATATCGCATATCGTCATGCTTGAATGGTTTATTCAGACGTCATGTATACAACTATCATACTCAAACTATCCGAGAGATAATCATCGACGTTATAGCTATTTCTTCAATAATGTCAAGTAGGAGGAACTATATAACTCTTATCTAAATTACAAAAACAGAAACAATATTCTCTTTGATAAACAACCCATATGCAATTAACTCTGGAGAATTTACTGTTTGTTGTTTGTTTTTTGTGTACATAATGATGAAATAAGTAAGAGAAAAGACGGGAGACGGTCATCATTCTTTCTTTGTATCGTATTTCAGTACTTCCACTTGACATTTAACGCCCACATAACAGTAGAGTCATCAAAGGAATGGTTGGGCAACGCAAAGGGTAAAGGTCAACCGAGACGCATTCTACTTGTGGGTTATTACTTCGTAACAGTTTATCAATATAAGATAAATGTCTATAAAAGGGAAAAGGAAATTGTTAGTTTAAATTATATAGACTGAGAATAAGACTCCCTTAAAAATGTACCCTTTTCCAAATAAGGCTCATGCACAATTTGCGTTCTTCTAAACGTTGGCTCTCCAAATTCCTCACATTAAATCAACCAATTTCTAAAAATACAGGATAGCATTCACATAATAATAAAAATAAATTCAAAACAAATAACGACTATCAAAAAATAAATTGGTATCCCTTGTTGTGAGAACGAAGTGAGTGAAACCTTGAAAAAGTGAGTTGTTTTAACCTAGAATCAGAATCCTTATGAAAAACTCAGAGAACGAGAACGTTATTTACAGCTATGGAAGATATATATTGCTAATACAATGAGCAGGATTAAAAGCTTGTTGCAAACCACAGAGGCATCCACTTCTTCACAACTGAATTCCGTGTGGCTTGCTTCAAGACTCTTTCAGAACCGCAACCAGATGGACCCTGTAGTTCAATTACTTACAGACTGCTAGCTCTCGCTATTGCCGTCGCAATGAAGAAAGGGTTCGTATTTGTTGTCCACAATACAAACCATGCATACGGCACCCTTTCACAAGACCCAAACATGAAAATTTTGTGCTGTATTTCTCTCAAAAGGACAAAGTTGCTGCTAAGTTTACGGTGCGGTGCTAACTATTACTTAACTACTACTATTTGTGCGCTCACCCTCAGTGACGATCAACAGATTCTGAAAATTTTGTATTCATTTATACATAAGGCAACGTTTATGAATACGTTACTAACCTTATGCACACTTGTATTGTCTTCCTGTCCGCGTGCTTTATGCCTTTTGCATATTCAATGAATAACAATATTTTTCTTGCTCAATCGTATTCAAACGACAAAAACCGAATTGGGAAACAAAAATAAAAAATAAAGATTCTCGCTTTTTTGTACGACTTTGCGTATGTAGTTTTAAACTTTCATGAGTATTCTAAAAGTTACACGACAAAAATGGCGACACCATCAGGATGCTACTGCTGAATATTATGAATAATTGCACGTAGAATCTTCCCTAATGTGAATTCATAAAATGCGCAAAACATTGTAATTTTGGAGTTGTAAATTATGACATACATGTATACATAATATTATATAACCACCCGACTATATTGTATTTGTCAAAACTATTGATCAAAACTTTCAGTATATACATACCTATAGATATAATAGATGGGTAACAAACTATCATATTCGAAAAGACATACGTGATAGGAAGATAACCAGAAAGCATATTGACTGAGTACAATATCAGAGAGGGAGCTATCTAAGCTTTCACTGATACTCTGGACAATGACGATGATAAAATGAACAATACATATAAGATGTGGAATTCGAAATGACGCGAAACGGAATACGAAATCAGTCACTTTCGTTTTCATGCGACCGTTAGTGTCTTTTATTTGCCTTTGAAGTTGGAACAAAAATAGCAGTAAAAAGGGGAGTAGAGGAAAAATATCTATAAAAAAATCTTCGCAGCACTACTTATTTAATACTCACTACTACTCACCCTACTTATTTTACCGATCATGTATATCTATGACAAGGAAAATGTTCGCTGGTTGCTGACCGTTTCCCGTGAAATCCAACCTATAGCCCGAGCGAATGGAGACCTCAAGTGGAATCGGAGTAAGAGGGATAAAAAATGTAGTGGTGCAGAGGAAAAAAAGCAATAAGGCAGAGTAAAGAAGAAAGTCTGTTGGTCAAGCAGAAGCAGAAGAAAAGAGGCAAGCTGAGAGGCGAGAAGAATGAGGGAAAGTTGGCCAAAGGCTCTTTCCATATTGAACGAAGCAAATTGACAATCTTTGTGCAATCATCCGCTTTACTACCTCGGGTGTCGTTCTCGTAAATTTCATCTCTTTCCTTTTTCTCTTTTTTATTCCTCCTTTTAGTTTACTCGTCTGATCAAAACCTGCCTGCCAGTGACGAGGCTGATTTTAGCAGTTCCTGGACAAAGGATAGGGGGTAAGAGAGGGACAAATACGAAAGCTTTTGTTAAGAAAAGAAGAGCGATTGTGAGAATAGAAGTGATGAACAGTTTGAATCAGGGATAAAAGTGGGCTTTGAAGTGACTCTTCAGGAAAGCCCCATATCGGTCATTTCATTCAATTTACTCTAGCTTTTCTCCGCTCTGTCACACCAATCCTAATGTGCAGGAAAGTATATTGTTTCTGAGACTTAACACAGTGTCGTCTGTATATATGTACGACATATATGTAAACTATAATAGTTGTACATACTGCTTGTATTCGGGTAACCGATGAACTTGTCAAATATTATGATATTCGTTAGAGAAATTTTAACCTGACAAAGAAACAGCTTTGTATTCACTTTCTTNTGTATTCGGGTAACCGATGAACTTGTCAAATATTATGATATTCGTTAGAGAAATTTTAACCTGACAAAGAAACAGCTTTGTATTCACTTTCTTTAATATTTTGTTCTCTGTTCATGTGTCTATAATCTTCAACTCCTCGTGTTCGTTTATTTCTAGCTTCTTATTGGAAAACAATTCCTTTTTCATCTACGTCTCATATCTCCTATACACGTGTGGGGTAACTCGAAAATATAGATTAAGGTGTACGATTTACGAGGATAAGTATAACAATCAGTTTTTGAATCTCAACCTGAATAATAATATGTAGCTTTTTAAACTTTATATTATATACCTCCCGATATATTATGTATCCATATTATTCCAATTAAATATTCATGTTTTGTCTTATACATGGATATGGATGTAAATTAATTCTTAGGAATTCTTGGGCATGCGACTTATTAATGCTTTACATAAAACTGAAAAAAGAATAAGTAATTCGTTAAAATGAAGAAGCGTACGTTTAGTTACTTGCGAAAAGATTAGAATAATTTAAAAGATACCTGGAATAAAATTTATTTTTTATGTGAAACAATGCAGTAAATTAAATAGCAAAAAATATTTTTAAATATAAACTTTATATTATATACCTCCCGATATATTATGTATCCATATTATTCCAATTAAATATTCATGTTTTGTCTAATACATGGATATGGATGTAAATTAATTCTTACGAATTCTTGGACATGCGATTTATTAATGCTTTACATGAAACTGAAACAAGAACAAGTAATTCGTTAAAATGAAGATGCGTACGTTTAGTTACTTGCGAAAAGATTAGAATAATTTAAAAGATACCTGGAATAAAATTTATTTTTTATGTGAAACAATGCAGTAAATTAAATAGCAAAAAATATTTTTAAATATATTTTAGTCTTTTAAGTTTTCACAGAAAAATCCAACACAGACGATAATTCAGGAACTTTTTTTCCAAGCTTAGTTTAGTTTTTTTGCTGTGAGACAATACTACACACAACGAAGCAAAGGATATAGGAAATAATTCATCAAGCTGACGAAATTTATGTAATTCTTGGAAATGTTCAGTAGAAGAAGTAATCACTGCATGGTAGTACGCATACGTAACGACTTACACAATGTATATTTTATTATCTTTTGAAAAAGTCATTTGAATTAAAAGCGAGCCACCAGAAAGTCAATGAATGAATACATGAACGATTTCCATTTTATTCTAAGACATTAATTCATTTTCTATTTTGCATCCGCTGCTGTTATCTCGTTGGATGGAGCACCTTTGTTAACCTAATGAGCCAGAAGAAAAACGTGTAGGAAATGAAACTAAAGGAAACAGCTGAAGTTCCTTGGTCGTTGTAACTGTAACATTGGATGGCTATTAGTTTTCTCTGCACTTGAATTAGTTCCAAAAGCCCAAGACTTGTGGAGAGATATATCAAAAGGGAAGGTAGCAAAATTAAATACCTCTACTATCATCCCTGGTTGAACAGCCAAAATGACATGACTTTTGAAATAAGTAAATTTCTGTGAAGCAGATACGGCACCCGGTCATAAATTATTGTACAAAAGAAAGTGTGTGGAGGCAGGAGTAAAGCCTGGTGGAGAGATATATGTATTTGAATTCATCTGCTCTAAAGCGGCGTCACGTATTGCCTCTGTTCCAAATACCTAAACCAAAAGTAACTTCACAGCCAAAATCAAACAATGGGTTTTCTAAGAATAAAGGGAAGGTATAAAGACAGTTGAGAGTTGAGAACAAGTATCACGAAGAGAAAGAGGGAGGGAGATAGATAGAAAGGGCGAATGAATAGTCTGAACTTACACAGTTAGTTTCACAAGACAAGCTTGAGACACTAGATGCATGGATGCGGAAGAAATTGTTAATGAATTTTTGGTTTGGATACGGGACAGAAGAAAGCATATTCACACTCCACTATTTCCATTCCCATAAGCTCATATGCTGCTTGATATGATACAGTGTCGCCATCATAATGAGGACCGTGTTTCTGATTCCTAATGAACTTTCTCATCTGGCGTCAGGTTGATGAGGAAATGTGAATTGGGAGAAAGGATGTTTACTAACGATTTTATCGTGAAATTTCATTTGTCCTGTCTGTCCATTCCAATGCTACTCAAATACTTAAATTTTAATTAGCTGACTGAATATATTTAAGATTAAGTGACAAAGTCACTTATTAACTTTACGTTGTCTGCCCGTCTGTCTGTTCGTTCGATAACTCTAAAACGGTTTCGAATTTTGAAATTCCTCATCTCTTGACGAAGCCATATGGCGCCCACAAGGTCTTCAAAAAGGTCACTCAGTGGTAACTCACGAACGGTTAGGAATTTTGAAGGTCTGTTTTCATTAATCGATTACACATTCCCGGTGGAGTTGATGAACGGTTTAGAGGAAGGATTGGAGGTTTTGTTGAACACAAATCAAGATATTACTTTGTCACCTTGCTAATATTACTTTGTAGGTTTATTTGTATTACAACTTGGACTAGTCAGATCGGCCTTTCGTGACTGTTAGCTGCAGATTATTTACTTACTAATTAATAAATGAATAATTTAAGCATGTCGTAGGAATCGTAGAATGTTTAATTGTTTCAATTGCAGCGTCAATACATTATTTCAACTACTGTGTCTCATGTTAAAACTGAGAGCGCTACTCGTTTACTCCGTTTCTCACTACGTTGAAGTCAAGCAATGTTACATATATGTCTATCATTGTATCATTTAATGCAGCAGAATAGTTTGTATACCAAATTATTAAAGAAATGAATGCTATATAGAGAGGCGTGGAGTTGACAAAAAGTTATCGGTTCTAGGTATTGAGCCATATCAGTTAATAGAACGTGCAATGTTCATAAGGACAAAGCCGCCAATAAATTTCTAAGTACATAAGTTTCTCCCCTTCCCAATGCTGGTAACTGGCGAAAGAATGTACCAAATACTTATGCTCCCTTATTTACCAACTACGCTTAAGAGTACGTTTATAGTTTTAACAAATGTTATGTTACACAGGTGTGAACAATGAAGTAGTTAGTATGAAAATGAACTAGCAACTTTTATTTGTGTGGTAGAAACAACGGGATGATCATTGTAGCTAGAAGCGTTTCATTCTTGTGCATA
>JAHZNB010002592.1:0-18934 GCA_027744295.1 Callyntrura guangdongensis | reverse complement strand
TATTTCCATTATTTGAGAAAAATCAGAATTCTTTGCAAGCACTGTCCCCATTTTTAGCGAGCACTTTATGTCCAAAAAGAGTATTGTTCTTTTTGATACACAGTTTTACATGTAAAATTTCATTGACTGCTTCTGTCAATTTTGCAATTGAAATGTAAACCGGGTATGACTACAACAGTCATAGTTTTAGTCAAACTACATAGTAAGATGGCTATAACGTAAATAAATAAACCTTTACAAAGTCTTTTTTTTTTAAAAAAAAACGCATTAAATATACAAAAACTGCCAAAATAGACATTTATGTAGACTGTTCAGGCACTTAAGCAAATAAACACCCAAAATAGGCAAATAAAACTGTGGCTCAAAGTATTTCTTTTCATGTGATTCGTTCACATCCTGAAGCTCAGAGTGATCTGAGAAACTATATGGGATAGGCATTTCCTTAAAACGTCCAAGCCTGGTTATAAACAAGGTTATAACATGTAAGAAACCCTCTCTCTTTTCTTAGTGTGCCCACCAATATTTCTTCATGATTTTATGCGATGAGTTTCTGCCATACCATCGTACGCAGCACATCTTTCATACCGCATTTGATTGCATTATTTACTTCCCACGCATCTCTGCAGAAAATCTATTTGGTAAATTGGAGGTACTGTGAATCCTTTTCCCTTTCGAAAATCTTTCGGCAGAAACGTATTATATGTCCGTTGATCATATGGGTTCCATCATCTAGTTATGAACAAACAACAAAAGTATGAATAATATAACCACAGCTTGTATATATGTATTTACTGCTGTGATATGACTGTTGACTGTGACGATAATATGAAAATGGTACTCAGGGCTTGAATTCAAACTCAAATCTGCGAATAAAGTTAAAATTGATCAATAAACTCCTATGACATTAATTTTTGGTTTGGAAAGTGGTATGCCCAAATGATGTAAAAGGAACGATAATGAGGTGTTGCTGGTCGTGATTTGTATATCTGGATATTTTTTTGTACTCCCAATTATTAATTCATATTGTCATATTCATGGAGTCATACTTTATCGTCATTTCCCATTTTATTGATTTTGTCCGGGTTTGGGAAACTCACGCATGACAAAGTGTTTAGCCACCTTGACTAAAAGCAGGAATGAGAAACGATAATTGAGGGCACTAAACAGACTTGAAAGCAGAAATCAGTAAAATTTGTCTCATTTACAATATTTTCGTTAAATGTTTATTCAATACATTATACTTTGAACGAAATTGCTTCGACATTAAATGTTCATGAAACAACGATGTTGTGTCATTCAGACAGACTCCATATGTGTGTAATATTTCTATTGCACAATGTTTGTATTTATTATCATGCGATATAGCAATTTCAACACAACCATTCTAACAAAAAAGAAGCTCATGAAATGACATTACGAACAAAGAACCACGAAATAGATGGGGACACCAACATTAATGTGTGTCGTGCTTAACGAAATCATTACACATAGGTATTTTTCCATCGGAAGGAAACTACGTTTACTCTCAATATTCAATGTTTTAGCCCTCGTCTTCGTACCTCGCCTACCTTACCCAATCATAAATCATTCTTTCTCTGTGTGCCTTTCTTTTGCCGCTTTACGCCCTTGGATGCGACAAAATTTGGTAACAAATCAAAAGCTTCATTTTCCGTATTCATGCTTTTGTTTCCATTGTACTGTTACAGTATACGATACAATTATATGTATTGAACCGTTGTATAAAATGATGTAGTGTGAGGGATACTCCATAAAAATAAAAGCAAATCAGCGTTTTTATTTTATGAATAGTAGTAGTATACACTGTAAATGACTGCACTTTGTCATGCAACGTCACTGCATCAATACACGTATTCAACCCACAAACACTTTTTTTAATACGATACGACTATACTACGACACAACAAATATTGAACCAACAAAGTTTATCACTTTGGATTTTAACGGGTTTTCCAACGCATGTTATAGACCATACACCAATACATGAGTCATCATAAGACATGACTTGGGCTTATATCACAATGCAAGCGATGCTTACAAACGTAATAAAAGTCGAGCGTCGGACTTTCCAGCCAGAATTCTGCGCCATATTTTTTTAATTTAGCGTTGGAAAGTAGAGATGAAATACGTATTAAAAGTTAATTTCTTATGCAAGCAGATTAGCAGACAATATTTATTTACTTCATTTGGTTTGATGCCAAAGCAGGTATATTTTGTGTTGTTTAGTAATGCTTTAAACGGGCTCAGTGTATATATCTCGAAACTTTCACCCTCCATACGAGTAAAGCAAGAATATAAAAATTTTCGTGTCTTGTAACTTTTCCTAAAAAAAACTTATTAATATTGTAGCAACCGGAACGCGGACCATGAGCCATGGATGGCTGGCCAGTTTTGCATTTGCCATTTTTGCCAGGACGGCAGGTTTGAAGTTCAATTTTAGAAAATGAAGGAGTACATGATGGTATACCACATAAAACAATAATTTTGAAAGGGGTGAAATGATCCTGAAATCCTTGGCACCAATCCATAACGTCTCTTTCTGCATTTTCTTCACATTAGTATGTACATGCAAACATACAAGAGTTCTTACATGCAGATGGTGCATGCACACATATGTGTTGTATTGGTAGTTACAACTCACACTAGCACATTTCTCCTTCTTTTCTTTGGCAAAAATAGAGAAAGTAGAAACAAATATTTTGGGTCTTATAATGTGACATGCCTACTTCAACTGGAATTTTCATATTTTTCCTTTTCGCAGTGTTTGATTATGATGACTCCCTTACCAAATGGATGGCATGCAAAGCTTTTGTTTCAGCAGTGACACTAAAGCACACGCAAAAGCCTGGGGTTTTCTGCTTCCTAAATGTGTGCAACGAGCGAAACCTTTTGCAAGGTAGGTACAAGATTTGTTGGTATGAGCCAACCTTTTCTAAGCCAATCGCGAAATATTTTATAGCTGTCCCACATCGACTTTCCGTGCATAACTTGCTCTCGAACGCCCAACGCTTTGTTCTGCTTCAATTTTCATTAAACGATAATTTTCAAAGAATGGGACATTCGCATGCATCATGTTTTTAACAGGGGTCTGGCCGACGTGTCATCCCATAACAAAATCAAACTACCATGACATGTTGATAGGGTTTTGCGAATAGTTGCACATCTGTAGAAAATGGAGAACGTTTCTTCAAACATAAAAAAAGCAAGCACTACAACGGCCAGCTTACTTAAATACTCAATATAACTTTTCGTGTAGAATTTAATGAGATGTACCAAGTCTTCAGATTGTTTACATTTTGTTGGAGGATCTCAAGAAATGGTATATCTAACGAGTACCATTTAAGATCCTAAGCCAGTCATGGTGCCGTGTACAAAACAAAATGCAAGTACATAACTAGTCAGAGAAAAATGTAAACCTGTCCGCATTCTGCTGCATTGTAGAAATGGGAAAACCTCATTTCCGCATTTTGTAACAAAGCAATCCCAGACATTTTATTTTTATTGTTTCTTCGTAATACGAACCTTATACGTATTTTCCTGTACTTTTCATTCATACAATATACTACAACTACAAATGTACATCACAAGCTAAGAAAAAAACGATTATTTATTTGTTCTATCATCTTGCTTTGAAATGAAATGCATACGGGATTTTGGTGAAAAAACTGCGGATATGCCTACGCGTGCCATGCATATGAATGAAGCTTTCTCTTACATAGTCATTTTCAGGAAAAAAAGGTGTCCAGAATTTCGTTGTACATTTTATCGCTAACCAAAATGCAATATTATGATTATGATAACAGTAACACTTCCAGTCCCATGAATATGTTCTATTTTTTTCGGAAAAAATCGTTAGTTGATAACTAGTAAAAGTAATGAGAAAGAGTTGTTAACATGAAAAATATTCGAATGTCCATAAAACTCTGGAGAAAGCAGTATATATCTCCAAAGCTAAAACGTTCGTAGGAAGCCACAAGAAAAGCCTTTAGGAAAACAACTCTTGAGATAGATTTAAAGAATCAAAAGCCCGAACCAAATATTTGCTCCCAAATAGCACTTTCCTCTTATTTATATTTAAACAGTTAGACAACTAGAACTTTCTCTACATGTTGTGTATTTATAACAGGCAATAAAAATAAAGCTTCATAAGTCTATCTATTCTAATAAGTAAATACGCTGTAAAGAGCATTTCATCCAGCAGTATGTACCTATGCAAAATACAACATTAGTAGTTACGCTGGAGATATTAGTTTATGAATTGAGTTTGCTAATACTAATGCAATGAGATACTCGAGATGTTCCATACATTTTTAACAAACATTTCCAGTTCGAGCGTGTTTTGTATATAAGTTAAGTTTTAAAAGAGAAAAAGACGCAAAAGCACTTTATTTTACTGTGCTACTGTGCATGTTCAAATTATATACCTTTTTGCATCGTCGTAAAAAAGGGAAATAAAAATAGCCCTACTGAAGGCTTTGTGCACGCATTATTTTGTATTTGTTTGCTAGATTCTTTTGTTGGCGTAGTAGTGGCTCTTTCATAAGAAGACAAAGACTTTGTGATCAAATGTAAATAGACAGAGTTTGAAAGAAATAGGGGATTTGACTAAGCATGCAATTCTCATATAATGCTCACATGGGGAAATGGCGAAAAAGAAATTGGAGGACTACGTGTAGAAAAGAAGGAGAAAAAAGAGGATACTTTGAGCTTTATAATCATTATCGCCAAAACCTATTGTGAATTGTAACGAAGCAGGAGTGTTTTACTTCTTTACTGGCATTTGAATGAAAATAGCAGAATGGCAACCTGTTTAAGTTTCCGCTTCACAAACCGTGTTACATTGTTAACTGAAAGGAAAAAAGTTCTCCTGGAATGACTAAAGTTTCTTTATTTCGATCGTTCAGGTTCAGACTTTTCTGATGTCACTATTTTCCTCTGAAAAACTCTAGCGAGTGTTCCGAATGATATGGATGCTCAGTAAATTCTCACAATGAAAAATACCTGTAAGTATCCTCTTTTCTTTTTCAAAAAGTTTTAATGAAAAGCACTTTTCATTTGCTGAAGTGATTGTGTTAATTCCGTCCATTCCCTTGATCGTATTCAACATGGTGAGTTGTAAGTCGCCTTTAATTAAACACCGATTCATGTTTAATTGTAAAGATTTATACTACATATAATATAGCCAAGGCATGATGTGTGTAAAATTCACGGTATATTGGTATTTGTCCTTTTAGTAAGGTGGATTTTACACAAGTTGTCATTAGAATAACGCTTTAAAACTTTATACATATATATACGAGTTTTTGGCAATCCCGTTATTTCGATTAAAATAATATCATGATCTCCGAATCGGGCAAGAAACAATGAACATTTTTCATTTTGAAATGGACCAAATCCTCGAATGTGATAAGCTAACGTTTTCCCCTTGTAAAACCACCAACTACGTACAAATGTTGCGCTGAACTTGGAAGAAAGTGTAGGAACAAGAAGAAGAAAAACGGGATACGGCATGAATTGAAGACATTTTGTAAGAAAATATGTGTGTATAAAAATAGTAAAAATAGCCAAAGTTTTATGCTTCTTTCGTTTGTGTTTTTCTAGCCAGTTTTTATGGATTTGACACCCTCTTCACAACACTCTAATTATGACCATGGCACTTTGGCACAAGACATTTCATGCATCTTTATACATAAGGTATGGAAGTAAGAAAAGGGAGACGAAAGACTCGTGTTCATGGAGCGAACGCGAATATTTTTCTACAACTTTCTAGGCACATACGTGTTTGGCTACTGTCTGTCTCCTCGCGTATATGATTATTATGTATATGACATGCACGTACAACGTCGAAATTGTTGGCACTGCTATTTAAAGAATTTCCTATAAAATAAAAAAGAACTTAACACAACCAACCAATGCAATGTCATAAAAATGTTCCATTATTATACAGACTAGCTAGCCTACCATTCTATCAAGTAAAAACATACAAGAATTGGAGCTGTTTTTTTTCTTCTTCTGGAGACAAGTAAATGGCGAAAACGCTATACTCACAAGTAGATCCCATTTTACTTAGCTCAAGGATACAAGTAAATTGCCACGATTTATTTATAGGTATATTAAAAAGGGAGGTTACTGCTATACAATAACAACAACAACCATAATATATTTATATATGTATACAGTCCTCCTCTCTTGTAGTATTATATATGTATAATGTAGACAGAAAAAGAGAAAGCAGCCGCATTGATATATGGAATGAAAAGCTTTTTTTGCCAAGTTATTGTGTTCATATCAAAGCTTCTTCTTACACGTAGAATACAGCGGCGCTAGTATTGGCTATAGTGATGGTACATATGTATAAAAAACCGGATAAAAGGATAAAATAAACTGTGCCAGGAAGTAAAGTACACAGGTCCGCATATTATCGACTAAGACATTGTTGGTGCAGATATAAGAGTGATGACGTTGGTTGCTTCTTTAGCGCTCTCGTTTGTGTATTATTACTACACATATATAGTTGATATTAGCTGCACAGTTATCGGAAACTTCCTTTTTCTTGCTGGGGTAGTTCTGTAGAAAAAGAGAATTCTGCGAGTAAAAGTAGTAGAAAGTGATAGCAGCAGCAATGGTAGCGATACAAAACTATACTACACAATATCGTCTGTCGGTTGTGTTGAAATTTTTACTACTGCTTTTTCCACAACTCAGTAGCGTTGTAGTACTACCACTATACTTACTACACGTTTTTTTCTCTGGTAAAAGTCACCAACTTTTACTAGTGCCATGGCTCGACAATACTATAACTTTACTACGGCTACTTCTATCAGTTCAAATGCAACTGTGTAAACTTGGCGTATCATCTTTTCACCAGTAAACATTTATCACTCTTTCATCGAATACACTCTTCTCTTCATCTTTCTTCTCCAACATGTAATATGAGAACATGGACATTCGACAAGAAAATAAAGAAATTGGAAGAGAGAGAAAAACCTGCTATAGTTGAAGCCAAGGCATGTACAATTTCTACCATGGTTGGTACTTTTACAAACTAACAATAAGTACACCGCATACATACGTATGTAATACATAACTCTACTAAGCGACAACGCTGTTATACTACTACTACTTCTGTTCATACATCTATGCTTGTACACTTTGCTTTCTCCGTGTCTATTTTACTAGCTATGTTTTTGCTAACCTGCGAAACCCTGTGTTGTTCTCAGCCCTCACCCACTAGACCTGTAGGTATATACATATGTATAACTGGAGGTTATAGCAGGTAGCAGCGTTTCACAGATAATTCCTCCGGCTTTCATTACAATGCTACATAAATGGATGTATAACTGACGTAATGCTATACATAAACATGAGCTTTATACGAATGTATATGAATGTATGAACAAGTTCATATTTTTCATTTTCATGGTGTATATAGAGATAAGTTTTATTGTATGATAAGCCTTTGGTTTCCTCCATGCAGTAAAGTAAGTTGTAGCAGTGTGGTTAAATTGCTGGTACGCATAGTAGAGGAAAGAAAGCTGCAGTAGCAAAACGGCGGCGGTGGTGGAAATTATACAGGGGACAAGGAAATCAGGTCTTCATTTTCTAAGCTTTCTTCAGTATGTGCTAGTCTTCGTACGTAGTACGACGAATTCCAGTTCTCTTTCTCTTTTGCCGTGCTCCTTTTCCCTTTTCTCTTTCTCTCTCTCACACACACATACACAAGTAATAATAATATCTGCACTATGCTGAAATTTGCTGCTAATGCTTGAAATGAAAAGTAATCCGTTTCTGGCTTTTCTTTTACTTCTTTCACATAGAGTGGTTCGTGCTGGGCTTGAGAGTACGTGGTTTTCTTCACCTCAGGACGAATTAGAGAACTGCTGAGGGATGTTCCTGAATCAAAGAAAAAAGTCGTGAAAAAAGTTTTTAAAAAGATACTAATATACTTTGGTGAATACGTAAAGTGTAAATGACAGTGGTTGTGCGGCGTATTCTACCAAGAACACTTGTATAGAAGTGTGCTAGTACGGTTTACTGGTTCGAGGAGTTGGCAGGAGGGAAGAGAATATTTAGCTGGTCAGGGAAAGCGGTGAAAGCAAAGAGGAATTCTGAGGAGCTGAATATACAACTTTGCACATTGCATAATTTAATTAGTTATTTTTAAACTATCACTGCGCTGTTCTCACTTTCATCATGACAGAGGCTAACAGTAAACCCATGTTGATCCCTACCACCGCGAAACCCAAACCGGATGGGGGATTTAAAGAATTTTTGTATAATTCTGAGACTGGGGCTGTTTTAGGCCGAACTGGACTCTCTTGGCTGTTGATATTTATCTTTTACATCATTTTCTACATTGGGTTAGCTGCATTTTTCCTGCTCAACTTCTACCTCTTCTACCTAACACTTAGTATGGACGCTCCAAAATGGACCATGGATGCCAGTTTGATCGGGTCAAATCCTGGTCTTGGATTTCGTCCTATGCCTGATCAAGAGAACAATGCTGACTCCACTCTCATTTGGTTCAAGCAACACGACAAGGAAGACTACAGGTTTTGGTCGAACCAATTAGAGTCATTTGTGAATAAAGTGGATGAAATCCAGAAGGAAGCTGCTGACGATAACAAGATTCATAGCTGCACCCTGGGCACGGAAAACACCACTAGTCAGAACAAGTCCTGTAAGATTGATCTCAAACAGTTCGGACCATGCACGAAGGAGAACGATTTCGGGTATGGACAAGGAAAACCTTGTTTAATTGTAAAACTCAACAAAATCTTTGGCTGGAAACCAGAGGCATATGGATATCGAGATGATAAGGACACCTTCAACAAAGCATTATTTGAAAAGGACCTGATGCGTGAAAAGAAGGAGAAAGCTATGCCAGACGACCTTCTTAATCACATAAAAGGAGAGGTGGACAAGCTAGATCCAACTCGGGATTCTGCACTCCTCCGTCGACTCTTAGAAACCGTCTGGATTTCTTGCTTAGGAGAAAATGTTGCCGACATGGAAAACACAGGTAAACACTTTGTGAAGGAATGTTATCATCACACATTCTCTCTCATAATATGTCACATAACATGCAATTACGTACTCAAAGAATGTACTACAAAAAATGCCCCATATTTTTACTCGATATGAATGCCACAAATTCTTCTATTGCTATTTTGTTGATTGCAGGAGAAATCTTGTACTATCCAATGAGAGGGATTGAGAGTCACTTTTTCCCCTACCTAAACCAGAGGGGATACCAACCTCCTTTTATCATGATTCAATTTGTAAACCCTCAGCCTGGTGTTCTCATTAACATGGAGTGCAAAGCTTTTGCAAAAAATATCATTTCGGAAAGGCTCTCAAGGACTGGTTCCACTCATTTTGAGTTGCTTATTGACTAATCACCACTCACTGCCTTTTCGCAGTGCAGGCGCAGCCAGATCTGTGCTAACACATTTGTTAAGGCGCATATACACTAACTTTCCTAAGTTTCTTATTCATCTTTGTACGTAACAACAAAAAATAGAAACATTATACTCTATAGACCTGCATTTCAGTTCATTATTTATGTGTTACTTCAATCAATGATTCTTCCTGTACAATTAGCGATTATTTGATAGTTATAGGTGTTATGAAGTCAGAAGGAGGCAAGTGTAGTGTGTGTTGTGTACCGATAAGTATATTACATGTAACCAGGAACCGTGTAGGCTTACTTTCTGACAGGCGACCTTTCTGTCACAATTTTAATTAAATTTATATACAATATTACACACCACGTTTAGCTGCGGTAGTTTTTTACGTGAATGTTTCTATATGTCGCGTCGGTAGTTCTTATTTCCACCGCTCAAGTCGGCCTTCTACATCCAGATCCAGGTAAAAGCTTACGTGTGATTGTTGCTAAATTATACTGTATCATAACACTACAAAAAGGTCCTTCTTCGTGTAGATGAGGAATCAGTGGTTGGTCGGCTATGCACTTAAAAAAGGCAAAGCCACTTTGCTTAATGTTTCAATTGCACGTCACAGAGCTGCGCCGTGCGGTTTTTATTTGTATTAATAAACATGGTTGTTATACAATGTCAAATGTTATTCCTGCAAACAATGCAGAGGTCAAATTGGATATCTCCTTTTGCCGATTCTATCATATAATATCATCTTCATCACATATTTACCTGTTTATATTTACCATATTACCATAATATTTACCATATTATTTTATTTAGTTATTATCCCTATATATTAGTGAGGAGGGGAAATGCTAAAATCGATATAATATAAAAAATGTCATTATAACATTCCATGTAACAAAACCCTGTTTTAATCTAACGTCTGTCTACTTTGAAGCCACACCACCATTGCAAAGAAGAAATAGTGCCGCACCACCAACTAAATTAAATTAAATGCTAGCGATAGAGAAAGGAGGATCCTTCAACCGCGTAGCAAAAAAAAAGCCATTCTAAGTGTGTATGTCTTCGTGACGCTGAGAAATGACTAAATCAATATAAAAAGGTATATCTACATAAATGAACACTGCACACATTCTTCAGCCAATCTGTATTCATATAATACAGCACAGACAAAGAAAATTTGATGGTTGTAAAAATTATAGAATGAGCTCTAGGCTCATCATCATGCATTGTGTGTTGTGTACATTTATTATTGTGAAGAAACCGTACATGTTGCCCTAGTTCATTATATATTTGGAGTTTACCGGATGTTTACTTTTAGCTTCGAAGACATAAACTACGTATATACATTTATTAGCTAAGCTTGTTCGTACTGGTTGGTAATAATATTTTTTATCATAAAGTAACATCACCGTCTCTATATATCAGTTTCTGATTATTTTATCAGAAAAATTCACTTTGTGGTCACAATGCTTTCACTGCATTAATGTATGGTACAATTGACACAACCATCAAATTATCATTATAATTATATACCAAAATTTACATAAGTTACATGTTATGCAGGTGAAAGCACAAGCACATAACCTGTATTTATATTATGTATTTATGTATACTAAGCACACTTTCATATATTGTAAAACATTGTTCTTTTTAAGTTTAAGATACGGAATCTTTTTAAGGATTCTGATTGCTAAAAAAACTAATTACATACTATATCAGGCCCAAGATAGCAGTAACACTTGATAATTTTGTTAGCATTTGTACATGGCAAACGACGCGATCAGCGTATTACGTTTAATATGACTAAAATAGTAGAGCAGTAGATCATCATGGTTTGGGCTTTCATATATTCCATCTATCTTCCATGTGTACCCAGACTACACACATTGTTGTTGTTATTTATGTAGATTAAATTCCTAAACATACGTTGTGTAGTTTTCTGTTAATAAAAATGTAATAATTAATTATTACTGGTATACATTAAGTTATACATATAAATTAGCTGTATTTGCAATGTTTGATGTTGGTTACCTATATTCATATATTTATTGTTGTGCAAGAAAAGCAACAGACTACAGAGAAAATTACATACCGGTCTCTCTAGCTTGCTACATTACTTACATAACTGCGGTATAACGATAACTTTCTCGTGTATTTACTGTGTACATTTACAGCAACATCATCATCATCGGTTGTACCTTTGTGCAGCGGTAAAAACTTTCCTTTGGACGTAATGGGAGGATGACTTGGTGTTTGTGATGTTTCGTATTAACAGTAAAGTTAAGTTTTTATTTACTAAACTTGCTAAAAAAAATTATACACGAATTGCCTATGCAGGTCTTTGTAGAGATATAAATGTTTTGTGTAATGCTCTGCAAATAAGTGATGCCTGATCTATACCAAAAGGCTTTTGGTATCTAAAATTGGGGTGAATTCTCTACAATCCTTTATTGACCAGTTATATGCTAAATGAACGGATAAATATGTTATGTAAGTACTTACTACACCGTTTTTTCTTTAAACCCTAGGGTAGATCAGATCAGACATAACTTCAGTGGGCTAAATAAGAAGAGGTTAGGCCGATCACTGTCATTTTCATGAATGACCGTGATTATTATTGATACTGTCGTTATGTTATTATACCGCCACCATAAAGTTACTTTTTACAATGTCCTAAATTACATGATTGTAATTACCTGAGGTTTTAGACCATTGGTGCATAACATTTTAGAAGCAGTCCGTCAACCTATTGAATAAAATGTATTCAATATATTTATTTTTAAGTTTAGAAGAAAGTAAACTCAATGTAGCCCGTCTGTCCCTACATAAGAGCTCAGAAACAACAAAAATAGAGACATATAAGAGAAAATTTAATATATAGCATTTTAAGTACCAATAATAATAACGATGATTTGTTACCAAATAGTGTAAGTAAATGGTACTACCAGACCGTTATATAATGTAGACAGATAAAACTTGTGTGCGTTTTAGGCGTACTGCATTACTTTTGTGAGTAATACCTGCGCAACGTAATTATTAGCAGTAAAAATAGGAAACTACCGTCACCGATACTTAGCTAGGAACAATGACAAAATTCTCTCTTTTCTTTGCCATTTTTTAAGGGTGAGTAGTTGTAATCTTGTAATTTTCCCCGACCTAATTGGCGTAAAGGATTTTTTTTCTTCAAAATAATGTGGAACATTAATCCGTAACTTTTTAAGCCAATTGCCAGGATAATAACATTTACATAACAATTTCTAGAAGATACAAAGACGTTTGCATTAAAAACTTTGTAAATTATAGCGACGTTGTTTTTGGAAGTATATATGAACGTAATTTTTTCCAGTGAACCAATATAACTAATTAGTTAGTGTATTCATACTGTGTGAAAGTGTAACGATTAACGATAACTTGACAGGACATGCTAACAATGAGAGGGCATTTCATAAACAAACTGTTAAACACATTCATACTTAGCTCTTAGGTAAGAGTCGGGAGTCGTGAATTCAAAAGTCAACATGCCATATTAATGTATTGACTCACATATTGTGAAGAAAGTAGGTGTAGATTGTAAAAAGGGACAAGATTAGTCTGTAAAACACTGCAATATTATTAAGTAAAAAATAATTAACATTTTCGTATAATATGCGAATGTGTATGTTATAAAAGTATATAAACTTATTGATGATGCCTTTACCATAACCAGCAAAACAATACTATTGTTGTTAGTTTAGATAATTAATATGCAAGTATATTACATACTATATCTATTGCAAATACGTAAAGAATAATGTAGCTGTCGTTGATTTTAATATATACTGTTATTTTTAATTTAGCTACAACCTTTGCGTACAAAAATATTACACACTGCATATTTACAACATTATGTATATGTGTAAGTAGCTTTTTGTTTCTCAAGCTAAATTTCATTACGGTTCTGTTCTTGGTCGACTATTACGATAATTATTTTCATGACGTTCCTGTTTTATTCTACATAAGCACTTTTCTCAAGCTAAATTTCATTACTGTTCTGTTCTTGGTCGACTATTACGATAATTATTTTCATGACGTTCCTGTTTTATTCTACATAAGCACCTACCTTCACAAATGTTGCTGGAGTGTGATAAGTTTTGTGTTGACGTCTTTATATATATGTTATCTTATACAATTCATAATAAAACTGCATCTTAAGAGTATTGTTAACTCGTCTTATGAACCGTAATGACTATGACAGGACAGGTGTTGTTAGTTAACTTCAAAATGTATATTGTTTCAAGCATACTATATATAACACAAATAATCTCAACAAGAATTCTGATTGTATGTATGTATGTATGTTTACTATTTACTGTTTATGTTACCATCAAATATGTAATATCAATAATTGTATTAAGTCCTACCCAATGTCTGTGTTCGTTCATTTTGATTCATCTTTAATCATTCAAATTTTTGCATTACTTATGATAACAACCACATAATATACAATAACATGTATGCTGTCAAACAATGTTTAAAATTTTGAGAGTTATTAAAGTATCTTCCTTTCGTATCAAGTTTCACTTTACTAACAATTCGGAGAAATTTCAAAGTAATATTGAAATTTTATTTTCATCATCCATAAGATGCACAAAATCTGTGTTTAATTGTTGTCCCACCGTTAAAATTCTCTGAAAAACATGATGTTTGTCATCTTGGTTGACCTGAGCTGAGAGGAGCTGTTTATTAAAAAAAATTCTAGCGATTATCGTGGATTATCGTAAGTTATGGGGTCAATTTTACCAACAAAAACCCCGAATAAATCCAATAACTTATCATTTTTATGCTTTATGCATGTTGTTAGATCTATCATACTTGTTAACCTATCCGCTCGGTGTCCGTGGGCTTTGTTAATATTGTCTTGTCATACATAACAAAATTTAGTAAAGGAAATTTCTCTCGCTGTTCCTCGTACTGCTTGCTACCACAAAATCACTAATACTGTGCTGTATTTATTTCCCTTGTAACACTATGTCTCCCTACTTCGCGGATCGTACGGAAAGAAGAGATTCACCACAGAACCCTGACATTTTGATTTGAGGTTGAGACCCATGGGAAGTCTTGGATAGCAGAATAGCGCGAAAGGGGATTTTTTAATCAAGTATTATTATTAGATAGATTATACGTAAACAGGCTTCTCTAGGATTACTTTGGAACACTGTCCAGAATACACACGAACACAAAACTTACTTTTGTTTCATACTTTTAATTGTGGCTAGCTACTACTGCTCAAATGGTGACAGTGTGATGATAACGAATAGGAATCCAAAATTTCCAGTGTAAAATGGTGCAATTGTGGTAGTTATATTGAAGGTTGTAACATGAGAGAGAAACGTGACAATCAAATGAACATCATGGAGAGAATAAACAGTTTCTCTTTTAATAAAGGATTCATTTTAAAATCAGAAGAGTTTGAAGAGGAGGAGGATGACCAAATGCCAATTGTTAAAAAATCAATGCAAAGCAATAAAATATCTCAATTCACACAAGGGGTTACGTCAAAGCCGCTTATGATAGAGTGCCTAAAACTAGGTCAAACGTTTAAATCGTTTGTTGACGTGTCTCAAGCCATTACAATGTATGAAATACAAAATAGGGTTCATTTAACGCACAAATACTTTAGACGAATAGCTGCAAATCCAAAACCAAGCAATAAAGAGGACTTTATGCTAACGGAGGAGGAACGAAAACGGTTTGTCTATCGCTGGGTAGACTTTTGCTGCACATATTTTGATGACATGCTGCTGACAAGAACAGATCATGATGATGGGGATGGAAATGAGACTGCACCAGTTTCAGGATTTGCCATGTGCGTGGTCACCAAATTATGTGTTTAACAATGTTCCAATTTCTCAGTTGTTGTTGTTAAACATTGATGTTTTACTTGATATTGTAGGAAGGAATGTCCGATGCGGATAAGATTTCAGTTACGGTTCAATGAAAAAGACCTAATGATCAGTATATTTAGAGAAACGCATGATCACAACCATCCCACTAGTGAAATGCCAAAGGTAACTCCTCCTCCTCCATTGAAATATCCACATTTCTCTTTATCACGTAAATTGTTACTTGATGCTTTACATTCACAGAATGCTGTAGAAAACCAACCCACGTCAATGACCAATTACACTGATTTAGGAAATAGTAATTGTCCAAGGCGACAACCCCCATCACTAGCTCCTGTACCCACTCCCAAAGCACAACGTCAACCCCCTGTGTCATATTCGGATTCTAACTCGCACGGACATTCAGCAGTTTCACCATTAAATCTTAAACTGCAAATGCATTTTAGAAATTCTGTATCGATGCCCAAGCCGCCTCCTTTAAAAGCGATGCCATCATTATCGTGCAATAATGCAGAGACGTTAGATATGACTACAAGTAAAGAGTTGTCTGGCGAAAGTATAATAAAAAATATTTATGGCAAGCTTCGTCGCTTACATGCTGAGGGATCTAGTTGTGAAAGTGGATTACGCTTCACGTCACCAAAACCTGACGTATTAAAATTTCATTTCTTACGGATTTTCTAATTTTACATGAAATTTTTGACTTATATGCAATTATGTATGAAATATTATATTTTTATTTGATTCTGTACGTAGATCATAAAAATTACTTCCGAATTATCTGGGGTTGATGAAAGAAAAATAATGGAAATATGCCATGCAAAACGTCCGTATCACGTGAGGGCTACGGGAAATAAATTGGACCGGAATTCATCCGCTACTGCAAGTTTAATTACCAGTAGTTGTAGCTCTCTCACTCCAATGCGAAAAGTCATGAAACCTTCCGAAGAGACGCACTCTAAATTCAATACAAATGACATGAATTTCAGTCATTTTTCCGTGCCATTTGTAAATTATCCACAGAAGTTTAAGCACAGATCATTTGACGACCTTGAAACTGAAGCAAGATTTGTTAATATGCCAGTGGAGGTAATTATCAAGTCGGAACCGGATGAGGTCATTGATTACTACGACGAGAACGATTCAAATAGTAGTACTACTATAAATGAGGATTACACTGATACCAATAAACCTGACGCACCTAGATAGCGGCCTTAGGTATAAGTAGCAATACGATTAATGGTAAAATAAATAAAACAGGATACTGAATTTAATAGCTTAAGTAAAAAATCTTTATTTTATACATTTTATAAAAGTTTGTGTAAAATTAATAAACATGTCAATGATAAAATGGTACATTAACATAATTTTTGGCATCATTACATTACGCCTGTCATTTCACAACTAATGATAAGTTAAATTATTTACATATTACACTTACAATAAGAAAGATAAGATTATTGCAACATTCGACTTATTGGTTACATTTGATCTAGAAAATCTGTATGACTATGAGATCTGGAAATCGAAAAGATTGTCAACATTATTACACATTGCAGTTTAAGAAAGAAAAAACAACAGAGTTTAAAAACGTGTTGCCGTATTATGAGAATTGAGCTTATAGAGATAATTTGTTCGATATCTTAATTAAAATAGAAGTGGCAAGTTAGTACGATATGCCCTTTAATTACAAATGATTGAAAGGGTTTATCGAGCATACTCTACTAAACGTACTAAGGCATCACGGAATGAACACACGATCGTATTTAGTCACCCTTCCTCTGCACATTGGACATCGATTATCGTGTTCCAGTAGTCCATAAACGCATACATCACATAAGCATACATGCTTGCATGGGTTGGACATGTAAGTAACAGGATTTTCTTGACAAATTACACAGGTAGGCTTGGAGTGATCGGTTATATATGCTCTTTCATTATTCGTGCTAACTATTGTGACAACAGACGATGCTATCAAATTTCTTATCCGTCCTATGTGAATAAGGGAAAAGGCTTGATAAAATGCAGACATTACAGAGTTGCAAATCACTCTAACGTTTCTTAGTACAACGAGCCGTAACATTCGCCGTGAAATGAACAGTAGCAAGGCAATTACAAGGAGACCCAGAAAAGACGATGGCGGCATACTATAAGCGACATTGATTGGCAGAAAGATCAGTTTCAGAAGACTCCTCATCATCAATATTACAACATTAATAGGTGACAGAACAATTTGCACAAGAAAATCCTTAAGTATGGCGATGACATATCCACAAAAAACTAATGAGGACTCTCCTATCATTGAAAGGGCTTCAACTACTTGAAGTGGTACATCTGTAAATATTCCAGTTACAAATGAAGCAAGGGTTGTGCCACTCTGGACGATAGTCCTTGACAGTGACTCCTTCACATGAAAGCAGAAATTTCTGAGATCCACAGCTACGATGCCAAACGCTGTAATAAAAGTTGAAAATGATCAAAACAAATTAGATTTTTTTTGTCCAGACACTTCAAAACAATGCATTAGTGACGGTGACGGTGGCCCTAAGGGTATGCACAATTCATGATTACGCCTTAAACCACGATTTCGTCATTTACGTTAACACGGAATTACTCTTGTGTTACGGTTAAACTGACTACAAACTACATTGTATATATCAGCCTACGTCAAGATGCGACAAGTCAAGTCAAGCGAAGCCCAATTGTCTGCTGCTTATCACTCTTGTGGTAATTCTTTGCTACAACAATAAATATTTAGTATTTTCTATTATTGTGACACCGACGGTGGCACACCGACCACAGTTTAAAATTGTACACTGTTTAGATTTACGCCTTACAGTTCTGAATAAAATCACTAAGTTAATAACTAATTCCATTTTGAAATAGAGTTATCTAGTCTGCAACACGATGAAATGGAAACGCTTTAGTTAACATTTTGTCATTATGAGGTCCTATTTACTCTAAAAGAGAGTACCGTCAATTGTTGGCTTTATAACACAATTAATTTTTAACATATACTAGTAATAGTACTTTTTAAAATAGAATAGATTAAGCGTTACATACATTCCACAACTTTTGTTGCTGCATAATAAATAAGTAATACAGCCCTTGCAAAACTGGCCCCGAACTCTGAAACTTCATTTCGAAAAATTTCTGCAGCAGCGGTAACTTCTTGATATCCTGTTGTACTAGCAGTTGCCGTCCAAACAACTCCCTCCACAATTTTTCCACCGATGAAGTAGCTTATGCCAAAAAACAACTCTACAGCTTGGAAGACCAAAGATATACCCGTTCCAATATCGCGAATGAAACTAGTTAGGTATGGATCATAGTCCTCCAACATTATGTCCCCAAGTAAAAAAGTTGGCTGTGAATTTATTAATAACTTTAATTAGGTAAAGATCAAAATTCAGCTGTACAAACGACATATATATTGTTGCCATTGACCTGACCAGAAATGACGAATTTTCCACAAACGGATATAGATAGTTTTAATTAGATAATTAGTATGACTGTACCAATAAAACATTGACTTACATTTTCGTACTAATCTTTATCCGAGGCGTTAAAGAAACTGGAATTGAATTTTATGTAGTGTTAACTGCGGTGTCGGCATTATTGTCAATT
>JAHZNB010002591.1:0-11622 GCA_027744295.1 Callyntrura guangdongensis | reverse complement strand
GAGGATAGGGAAAATGATGTGATGTTCTCAATTTAATACATTAAGTATATCACCAGACCCCCTATGTTCTCTTAGCCTGGCTAAGATGCTAAGACAAGTTCTGCAAGCTTGAAAAAAATGCTATAAATATGCTTTTACGATTACGAAGCATGTTATTATTGACATGGACCTTACCTCTTCTGGAAAATGACTGTAAAGAACATTGGTATCTTCAGACATTCTCTCCATTTGCATCATTTGTTCATCTTGATTCCCGTTTTTGGTTATCTTGCAAGATGATAATGATGACTCCTTTTCCAGTCGGGCCAGTTTCCGTTTTCTACCACGGGATCCCATTTTTAAAGATGTTAGGTTGTGCGAAACCAAGTTAGTTGTTCTTTCTTCGTAATTAGTAATTTATTATCGTCTACACAGACGGCCGGGACAAAGCAGTAAAGTTACTTCAATCAGTCTGATCGATCGTGTAAATATAAATGTAAGCAAGTGGACTGGGTAACGCATTGCCACATTGCCAGTTGAAATGCTTTTGGCGAACAAAAATCTATTGAAATGTCGAATGCAAAAGGCCGGTCGTTTTGGTTTAAAACTAGCGGGGCACTCTGCGACGTAGTTTGAGTGTATAACATTGCGTGTGTTGCTTCTTTGTTGTCTTTGTCATTTTATCCCTCATCCATTTCATTCGTTGTTCTGCTGTCAAGTGAGTAACATCACATTTTGGACCTCTCTACTTTTATCCACTGTGTACCTGTGCTTTTTAACTTGTGTTCTCAATAAGCGTACTTTACCGTACCTTCCATAATCGTCTTTGTGAACGTGTTTCCCTACTATAGTAATATGCCTACTCGACATAGCGCAAATTCTTCTCCTGTTAAAAGGAGCACCCAGCCAGAAATCACAAATAATGGCCCTGGGCGAACCTCTAATATTCCTGGAAACCCGCCGCAAAATACAACGAATCAAGATATCAGTACTGCTTTTATTCTTGAACAATTATCTAAACTTGACAAACTTGACAAAATTGACAAAATGGAATCATTTCTTGAGAAATCTGTTCTCACCCAAAACCTAAAAATCCACGATCTTGAAAAACGAAATAAATTCCTAGAAGAAAAACTAATTGAACATGATAGAGATATGGATGACTTGTGGAAAGCTGTTTTCGGAAAAAATCTTATAATTCATGGCCTCGCTGACTGTGAAAGTGAATCTCCTCAACAGTTGTACAACAGTATATGTGCCGTTCTCAAAAAAATCTGCAATAATGCTATTCTACCTGACATAACGTACAGACTTGGTAGCTTTAGTGATGATGCCAACAGACCAGTGCGTGTTTGTTTTGAAACCTATCGTGAACGTAACCATGCCTTCGAGTGCCGTGTTAATTTGGAATCTAATCTAACCATTAAAGCTGACCTACCGTTCAATATGCGTTCGGACTATGCTATCCTACTCAAGAAGAAGGAAGAACTGGAAAAAACAGGTTCAAAATGCCAAATCAATTACAAACATAGAATTGTCTCCACTCCAAAAGGCGAGGGCTTCATTGTTCATCACGGGAACACTACAGCTATACAATCATCATCTACGGGCACAAATGCAGCCCCTTTCCAAACTGATCCTCAAATGCGACAGCCGGCAAAAAACGGAAAAGGACGAGGCACCAAACGAGCTTTTCTTGCAGATCTAACATATGGAATGACCACTCGAAGTCGGTCGCTAAAATTCCGCAAAACCGATTCAACGGATCAACTGGGAAGTCAACATACACGCGGAAACGAGCAAACCGAAATGGATTTCAGCTTGCTAGATTAGCTCATGTAAATATACTATCTGTAAGATTAAAATTTTTTCAAATCCAAACATTACTCGATATGCAAAATCTTGATGTACTATGTCTTTCTGAAACCCTGCTAAAACCCCACCATAACCTTTTTAATTTTACTAACCATCAAATTTTAAGGAACGACATAACATACACAGGTAAAAGGGGAACTGCTATAATTCTTCGTAATAATATTAAATACAATCATATTACCCTTAAGTTACCTCTTAACTATAATATAGAATACCAAGCCATTAAACTTTATTTTAAGTACAAAGTTGTCATTATTGTCTGTATCTATCGCCATCCCGTTTACTGTGCAAGCACCCTTGAAGCTGATTATGAATATTTCTTCTCTCTTTTTACTGAATTACTCCAAAGCCAATTATCCTTTTACGTGCTTGGAGATATAAACCTAAAATCCTCTTATTATATTCCTATTAATAACCTTTGTAGTGGTTTAGGTATTAGTCAACTCGTCAAAAGGCCCACAAGAGGTAAAAATATTTTAGACCTTATTTTCACTAATATGGCTGACAATGGTAGTTGTAAAGTCTATGATGCTGCGCTTGCTGATCATTGTGTCACAGAATGTTCGTTTAGCATTGTCAAAAGCAAACCTGAACCTTTTTTAATACGTTACCGTAATTACAAGAAAATTGATTTACAGTCTTTCATACCTACCATCCACCTAACTTTCCTTTACCTCCTACCTGATATCCACTCCTTCCTCCACTATATTTTACGATGCTTTGACTCCGTTGCCCCTATCGTTGAGAAAAAAATCAAACAAAAGTCTAGTGTCACGTATGTTACGCCTCTAACTAGGCAACTTATTAGAAGAAACGACGCTGTGTACAAAAAACACAGAAAGCAGCCTTCGCCTTGCACCACTGCACAGTTGCATGTGCTAAAAAGACGTATTAAAGCTGCCGTTCGCTATGACACAAAAACTCATATTAACTCTATGATATCTCATGATGGCTTCTGGAAGAGTTTTCAAAAGAAATTCAATTCAAAGCAAGTACCTACATTAGATTTGGACCCGAATGAGATAAACAACTTTTATGTTAGTATCTCAAAAAAGTCCCTTCATAATACATCCCTTCCATCACCACATCCTGACTTCCACATGAAAGACTGTAAATTCGTAATTGAATGTATTAACGTTTCAACCGTTAAGCAAGCTTGGTCTAAAATGAAAAAGCCACTTGGTAAATCCCCTGACCCTACTGGTTTATGCTGTTATATGATTAATCTACTTATGTGCTCCGAAGCTTTTTGTAATGTATTAATATCACTTTATAATTACTTTATTGTCACGGGTGATGTACCTAACATTCTCAAAATCTCGCGTATTGTTCCTGTACCAAAAATTAATAATCCTCGCTCACCAAATGACACCAGACCGATTGCTATACAACCAGTTATTACTAAGCTATTTGAAAAGTGCATTTTACATCAGCTCGACAAATATATTGATATGAATGACATTCTCTGTAAACAGCAATTCGGATTTCGTAAAAAATTAAGTACCACACATGCACTTACAGCACTAACTGATTTTATGTACTGTGAACTCGATCATGACAAATTTTGTATTTTGGTATCTCTAGACTTCCAGAAAGCCTTCGATAAAGTAGATAGGGATATCCTAAAGGAAAAACTTAACTGGTATGGTATATCTTGCCCGATTTTAAACTCGCTACTTATGAATAGAAAACAGTATGTATCCTGCTCTGATAAATTTGGAAGCTATATCACATCAGATACCCTCGAGACTGAACTTGGTGTTGTACAGGGCAGCTCTGTATCTGCCCTTTTATTTAGTCTGTTAATTAATGACCTTCCCTGCTTTATCAAGAACTCTAATGTATATATCTTTGCTGACGACTCCAACATTGTAATCAGTGGGCTTCCTTCCGATATTAATTCAGTAGTTAGGCTTCTAGAATACGACTTATTATGTGTAAATGAATGGCTTCTCTCTAATCGTATCTCTTTAAATATTGATAAAACAAAATATATGGTAGTTGGGAAACAATCTCTCCTAAATAAACTTGGGGATTTCAGTATACGTTTTGGTAATCACCTTCTTACTAGAGTTTCGTCGTTAAAAATTTTAGGCGTGATAATCGACGAATCCTTAACATGGCGCGCACATGCCAGTCATGTAAGTAAAAAATGCTACTCCTCTCTATCTAAGTTGTACCCACTCAAAAATATACTTTCAATTAATAGTAAGAAAACACTTGCTCATGCTTATATTCTTTCCCACATTAACTATGCAAGTACAATCTGGTTAGGTAATAAAAACTCCAAGGTTCAAAAAGCCACTGACAAGATAATCAGAAATGTTGCGAGATTTATTCTTGGCATCAGTAAATATGAGTCTATACTGCCTGATATTAATTTGAAATTAGAGTGGCTTCTTAGTAAATCTATATATGAATTTAATACACTTGTATTTATGTTTAAAATTCTTGATTGTAAACGTAATGACTTCTTCTATAATTACCTTGACTTTTCCTACCAAGAAAAACAATCCACTCGCAGCATTAATTATGTAACACCTTTATGGCAGCCAAAGTCTACTTGGGGTCGTTTATCTTTTAAATACAAAGCTATTGATTTATTTCTTAAGTTACCTGATTATGTGAGAAAAAGTATGTGCTCTATGTATTGCTTTAGGAACGCTTGCTACTCTTATATCTTAACTAAACAAATCGACCAAACTGTATTCAATGATAATGAGAATCTAACTGATATGTACCTATCCTGTATTGATTCTGTTATCAATGCTCACTCTAGCTAACTACAAATTCCTCTCTTTCTTTTCTAAGTATGCATTCCAGCTATCGTCAGGTATATCTTAATTTAAAGTACTCTATATTGTAATCTACTGATTAATTTAATATTGTATCTATTTATTATATATTTCATTACTAATGTAACTTCTTTATACACTCTCATACTTACCTATTGTAACTTTCAAGTATGTATTCAATGTCCATGGTGTAATCTTCCACTAATACTAGTGGGAACCATTTGAGACAATAAAACCAAGTATTATTTAAAAAATTTGAGGCACACGCTCGGTTTGTATTTAATTCAGTACAAAGCAACAATTTTACTTTTCTGTATCTCCGTGTATGTATACCTGTGTGCCAATGTTTTCAACATTATGTTCGTGGATAGAAAACCATGTACTCCATGAATTTGGTAACTTACATTTAAAATGCTGTTGTCTTATTGTTGAAGTATGTAGCTAACAGTGGAATAAAACGATTGAAGCGAATTTGAATTACTTTATTATAAACGTCTAACGGCATGAAACGCCAAGAAATGTGAATTTTTGGCTGCGTATAAGCGTATCGTAGTTTTCAATAGCTGTTCTACAGGTAAAGTTTCAGCTTCAAAATACAGTTGGCTGGAGAATGAAATCTGACATCGGACAGTAGTCAAAACTCCCATATAAAATATATCCAGTTCTTTCTCTGATATATGGAACATGTTTTATGTTCAGTTGCGGAATGTCACTTTTAATTTAGGGCGCTTAGAAAGAGCTTCAGTTATAAAATAACGCTGTATGTGTTAACTATTTACTATCTGTATTCCAAATTGAAGATTAAGTAAGGAAAGCTCCGAATTTTACATTAACTAGTACTACCAACGTTAAGGGTTGTTTGTTGTCATTGGTAAAATGAATCAATGAAATCTTGCATAGCTAGTACAAATACAATAAAGTACTCCTTATAGTACCAATTTCAGCAATAAAAAATCTATTTTAACGACAGCAAGTTCTTGCTTGGTTGAGCTTCTTTATGATTGTGAATTATAATGAATACGCAGTTAAAATTATTAGCACATTCCACAAAGGTACACGTGCAGTGTACTCTACACGGAATATAGGGGAGTAAAATTATTATTGTTATGTACTTTTGTACTGAATTAAATACAAAAAAAACAAAACAAAAATAATATAGAGACTTCTGTTCGGGGTGTTTCAAATTCTAAATACAAAAAGTTTGTTTTTAAATCTGAGTTGTCGGAAAAACGCAACACGTTGGGTCGGCGAGTGGTACTCATCAAAACTATTATCCTACTAATCTGACACTTTATTATAAAGGATTATCGTTGGTCGAGCTATGAGACACTCGCACTGCGAAACACAATCCTGAAAAGGATATTGTACAAGCTGAATCCCATGATTTTCATTGAGTTGTAAAAAACTTTCTTACGATTAGTATACTATGCATGCTTTTGCTTTTACCACGACTTGCTGTTGACTTGACTTCCGTACTATTTTTCATACGTGCTCTTAACGAGTAATATGTAGAAAGAGGCTATGAGGTCTTGTAATTGCTGTCGAGAGACAATATGAGTCTGTGAGACAAAAGGGAAATGCAGATTAAAGATGACTTTTATCACTTCTTGTATCCTTCTAACGTTTCTATCTTTTAGTCTATTCAGTCCAACTACGGAGTGAATTTTCTAGATTTTCCGTGCCACTGCAGGCAACATAGCAAAAGTGGCGATTTTTCAGATTTGTTGCTGATGCCAAGCAATTTGACTAGTACGGTTTTTTGAGTTTTATCTCGAGTAACATATAAGGCACCTAGCCACATATATTTGAGTTGATGACCTTTTGGCAATTAAAATATGAGAAAAATTGGGGCCAAAAACCAACATAGAAATAAATCTGGGACTGTTAACGAAAATAATATGTTATATATCAAAATGTGTCAAAATAGCCATTCGGCTTTAAGGCTAAGCGTTAGTTTACAATGTAAATGGCAGTAAGTATATGCAACCGTTGTCGGTTAGAATGGCAAGTTACAAACTATCCTACTAAACTTAAGTTGCCACCGTTGTATATTTTGATTTTTTATTTGCCACTATTGCATTGCTTCATTTTTTGTTTGCCACGTTTGCATTGACGTTTTTTCAGTTGCATTGCATAGCATAGCATAGCTTGAAAATCGCTAGTCAATATTGACAGTAGGATAATTTGTAGCTAGCCATTCTAAACTAGATTCTATACAACATTCACCATAGATTGTTACCGCTAGCGATGGTTCCTTGCTTTGCTTGCATTCAACCAACTGCTCATCACCGTCAACAAAGTGACTAAATTTAAATTCTAGCGAGGACAAATAATCAGCCTTTTTTCTCTATCGATGAGTGTCGATTTCAATAATTAAAATAAATGTCTTATTGGAGTAAACTCCCAATTTAAAACTTTGAATTTCCGTCGTTTACTGCCATTTACTTTGTAATCCAGCATAATCTTTACATATTCTCTTTGTACAATTGAGTTGCGAATTTCGATAAACATTTTCACTTTTGCGATTGGTTTCTGGTGTCCACAGGCATGACGGATTACGTAATTTGCAGTATTTTGTCCAAAAGGGGTATATCGACAAAATATATTATTTTTTATATTACACATGAACAATAAGTATAACTTGTCAGTTAGTAATGGCCCTGTTAAACATACACATGTGTAAAACATGTTTATTGTTTTATTTTAAACATGTGTACAGGTTTTTTGATAAACAAATTTAGCTTAAACAAAACGGGGTCGAAAATTTCATTTGTTTTTGTACATAAACAAAACAAAAACACAATTAAACATGTTTAATGTCGCATTTTACTAACACCAAGCAAAGCAACATCAACCACATCATATACAACAAATTAAAACTTTCCTTTTACTCAGTTTTACAATTATATTAATGGTTAATTTTGTTTACATATGAATGTATGATGTTTTTCTACAGTATGAATGCTCAGTCGTCAAACTTGACATTATTATAGGGAATTTTTTCGGTTGCCATTCTGTTTGGATACGCCTTGGTAGACTTAACTGTCTCGCCGTCGTTGATGGTGATGTTCTCTTTTACTCTAGCAAATAGCTTGACTATGCACCTAAGTCAGTTTAGTTAAGTTGGATCGCCATACGTGTGCTTGGCTTGTATTTGTATGTACATGAACACTAACAATGTAGTTAACGTGCTGTTCCCCCTGCACCATTATTTCGAATCTTTTGATAAATGGAAAGGCTTCGACTAGGTTATCCTATGTTACGGTACGGTACACTATAATAATATATCGAAAGCATAAGCACTGTTCTGCTCTGTTTTCCTGCTTCTGTCATCCTGGTTATAGTACACGATAACTTATGTGCTCCCTTGAAAAGGATAACACTAATTATGTTAGACTTACATATTTCATACCCACAGTAGACATGTACATTCATGCTCACATCTTTAGTTTATAGAAGGTAAAAGTATTCATGTGATGTTTGAGTGAGGCTACAACAAAACCTATCAAAGACGACGATGACTCCAAGTGTGATCCTGTTATATAAAAGTGCATTTACTCTTATAAATATAAGTGACGGTGACTTCACCTAAATATATTTTCCCTTCATTTGGAATTAATGAAATCATTGTGTGACTGACATAGGAGTAATCTTTGGCGTTGGCGGCAGAATCGCTTTACTTCCTTCGTACATGTGTTATCATCAGGTTATATTGGGTAAAGAGGAAGGAATACCTAATGCAATGGGACACATACAACTGGAGATACTTTCATTTGTCCAAATAGACATACTATTATACTTACAAGTGCACTGCAAGGAAAACTTTCATAGCTATGCATGACAATGAAGGCTTACATGATTTTCCATATTTTGTGCGAGTCTTAGATAAAACTACCACCCGTTGTACACTTTCTGAATCACTATGTTTTTACAGGGTTAACATTTGCTTTCAAGTACAATATCATGCGTATGTAATCTCGGGAGCAGAAAAGCATTCTAGAGTCTAGCTTCAATACACTCTCTTGGGTTCCTTTTGAATATTAATATTATTATCTAAATTTTTTGCCGTAATGCAGAAAGCTAGATTGTTGTTACATGAGTGCATTAGAACACATATTGTGGTATGTGTACTTTCCAGAGAGCCATGTGGCTCGGGAAGAGGTTGCGTGGTGTGAGATATGTCAGTGTCTTCTGCTGGTTTTTTTCCTCTCAATTACATTGTCAAGCTACTAGTATGCGTCTAATCATTCCAGAACCGTTTGTTATTTCATGCATTTACCTTGTACGCTCTCGAACCGATTAAATCCTTTTCACACACTGTATATAGTGGCGAAAGCTGACTATTGAGCATTTAAACAACCTTGGCTTTATATCTGGAGTTTATGTTACTAATATTCAGCCATTTCTGTAAAGATGCTTCCGTCCCCGTACTAGGAGTGCAAATTAATTCCCTTTTTACGCTGGGTTTTCAATAAACATATTAAAAGATTTTATTTCTAACTGCACAACGTAGTATAATACTACATTTAATTAAGTTGTTCATACTTTTGTCTCCTTTTCGATCAACTACGCTTTCAAGATTTAACAATAAAAAGTTAGGTGTGTGGTTACTCAACAACGTGCAATTTTTAATCCTTAGGGGAATACTAAAAAAGCAGTTGAGTTTGCTGACAAAAGTGAAATATTCGGTAATATTTCTCAGTCACAAAAATTGTTTATTGTGTTACACAAGATAAGTAGACTGAGGCTAGTCTAAAGCGTAATCCTTTGTTGTGCCGTGTAGCATCTTTTTCATGTGTTGTAACGACCATTTGTGTGAGACTGTATGGTGCGCTAACAATCTTTAAAATAAAAACGGAGCAAAGACATAAGAGTGTGTTATTTTGTAAACGCAGTACATACACTGTACTAGTTACATATTTCTATCGGTGTTTTAAAATGAGTCACAAGAAGCTGACATTGTTCAGAGATCCACATTATATACAGTTTAATCAAAGCTATGCAGTATTTCACAGGTTTCAAAGTAGCGAATAGCAATCGCCGTCCCCAAAAGAGTCCGCCCACAAATTACCACCATACAATCGCTGGATCGTAATTCTTCACTGGGGAAAACATGCTCAACAAATTTAAATGTGTTAAGTTTTACCGTGTTGAAGGACTGACAGACAAAAGCGTCTCACACAGTAGTGTAAAGCTGTAGACAAATTCCATAAAAGCAATTTTATGAAGTGGCCCAGCTAGTAATATTCTCTTACATTTTCATCTACAATTTCCAAATGTCATCGTATCGTAATATCATGCTCTATTCAAAGCCATGTTTTTCTGCCACCCAATCATTTACCATTACTGCACTGTACTAATGATAGAATTTAGGACAAGCTTTTTTGATAATACGTACAAAGTAGGTACATTTGTACGTGCCGTGGCGACATAAAGTAGTAGTACTTTATTTAATCTTCACCGCTTCGTTGTAATGTAAGTGCTGTAAGAGTGTATGATAATTACTTGGTGCCCTGGCATATCGCCGTAGAAAACACGAGCATCTCACCAAAACTCTTCATATCATATTATTCATAATCGTTAGGTTTTTTGTAGTCGCCAAATACAATACGAAGACAGTTCATACGTTTTTTTTCCAAATCATGAAATTATTTCCACACCATTCGAACGAAAAACTTCCTCATAACATGTTCTGCCCATTGAAATATTTTCCTCCTCTCTTTGGCTTTGCTGACAAAAGGACTACACTATCGTGTCGTGACACCGCAAACTCATTATTTGCGCCGGTTTTATTTAGCACGTAAGTACTTTATGGGTTTCCCTAAATACTATAAACACACGAAATTATGCTTACACGCATCTAGCCAAAATATTCAACTTTCTGGTGAAGTAATCGATGTTTGATTACAATGTCTATGAGAACGATTTTAGTTTGAAAACCAAAGAAGTAAATCTTAAAAGCTTCTTGGATCAACGATCATGGCATTAGGTTTTCAAGAAACGAATGTATAGCTTTAAAATAAAATGTGAATTTTCTTAATGTGAAGGGAACACACATATAAAATAGACATTCCACTTTATATATCTAGCTTATTTTTTGTTTTCAGAATTTTCACGTTTTTACGCTTCTATCACGGTTTTAGGAACGGCATTATTATTTGTTACAGGAGAAAACATTTATTATGTGAATTGCCGTACAATTTTCACTTGCTTCTCTATCAATTGAGGATAACCCGCATCTTTATTTACACGGCTTTCATGCATGTAAATACTTACTATATTGTATGTACTTTTGTATACACAGTGAAAGTAGGTTGATCAAAAACAATGTCTCATTTTCTGCCGTGTGCCGGCCTATCTAAAATTATTAGATGAACCAGAAAGCAAGAATGAATTGCTTCCACTTGGGTCTATCTATACCTGGTACATAGGTCACTGACACAAAGGGAATGTAATATTTTTGGCTCGATATTATATTGTAACAGCTAGCAGGAGACACGATGTATTTATCGAATTAGATACATACGTTTTATTTACAAAAGAAAATTTTGAAGCTCAATAGGTCAATAATTGTTACTATCTTTTGGGTTACAGCTGTAATCTTTTGTTTGGCAAAGCCCAATGACTGTCGGTGGTCATTGGGGAACAACAGGAACGATGGACATAACACCATCACCCCTATTATTTTCATCCCATTTACTGGCAGACAGTGCAAATGTAGCACAACCAGCACTAGCAACTGAGCACTATTCACCAGAATTGCCACCATCCTTTTGGAGAGAAGACAGAGAAGAGTTTTTCTATCGCAGCACACCGACTTCAGTTTCCACCGTTATGGGCACAGTGGGGTTTACCTTACAAGGGCTCCTTAATGGAACAAGAAGACTCCAAACGGATCAAGGAATTAGTATATCGGCATTTGAAAACGCGGCCACTACCACCAGCTCAGCTATTGAAATTGATTTTACGGCGT
>JAHZNB010002590.1:0-11618 GCA_027744295.1 Callyntrura guangdongensis | reverse complement strand
CACGAGTCAACGAGACAGAAATTTGGTCAGCTAGCATAAATTGCACTGAACTGAAAGACAAGTATATAATATTATATCGATCGACGGCTATCAGTATCCTCGATGCTCTCGTGCCTCCATTTATCACGGTGAGATAAATAGAAATTCTTTCAGAGAACGTGAAATAAACTAACCTTTCTAGTATTTAGACCTACCATCTACCCACGACGTTCATCATTATCGTCATCTCGTGGTTACGATTCTTCGTGAATTGTTATATGATTCTTGGATTTCTTCCGGCAGTGAGGAAGTTAAGCCAATTTAATGTATACACAAAACACAATACCTAATATATCAATAGGACATGTCATGATTTGTGCTGGTATTTGTGTTTCTGGAAGTGATCACGGAAGTCGGATAAATATTTTTTCGTCGTGCACCACTACGGAAAAGGGATGATGGCATGTAGGAACACAGTACACTGGGAAATTGTACAGATTTATTTTGAACGTGAGGGAAACCATGCATGTATGTTAATAAATTGTACACGTAATTAACTAATCCATTCTCTGTGTAGTTGCTCTTTGCTTGGTGCTACTATTCATTGCACTGGTAGTTTAATCTCTTCCTGAATCACCATTAATAGCCATCATTATTTACGCATGAAGTGCACTTATTAGCCTCAACTATTTATTACCCAGACGGGCTCAAGTACGACTGCTATAGATACTACAAGACTTTGCTTTGCTGTTTTTACCAACTGACGAGAAGGTAGATTTGAGTCGTCGTGGTCGTAGTTGAAACACGTTGCCTGTACGTTTCTTGTTAATGTACTAATAACTATTGTACTTGTGTTGTGGTTGATATTGCGGAGAAACCAACTTACATAATAAGCGCGATGAATATTACAAAGAGATTGAATAACCTTCTAACCAAACTCTTTACTTTGTTAACGTGAGACAAAGCCAGTCGGGAAGAAACAAAGTAAGTAACGAAAAATAACCCAACTTATTTTGCACAAGTGGCGAGGGAATTAGAAACAAGAGCTTATGCCTACTGACCATGAGCTAATAATAGTAATAAGTATAAAGTATGAGAACAACTCGTTGTTTCGCTGTGAACGACATNGACCATGGGGAAACCGTAAGCAATTTTTGCACTTTTCCGGGTTCTGATCATTCTGAGAAGCCGAATAGAAATTTAGCAACAGTGGCATTGGAAAATATCTGGAAAGTGCCCGCTGAGTATGTGTTGTTAATTCTCAACCTATTTAAATCTCCCACAGTTTATTTAAGACATTTACATGGCTGTATCTATAACAACAGTATTACAAGTAGCAATAACCGGCTTAATTTTCTCCATTTCATTTTTTGTCAATCATCTACGACCGCGTCGCTATAATCACTTCTACTACACCGCCCCCACAACATCGTCATCACAACTTACTCATTTTACCATGATCATCGTTGCACAGGAAAAGCATCAACGCGTGGAAACCTGGGGGACCTCCAAATTGTAATAATAATTTTTCAGAAAGAGTGCAAGAGAATGCGAAACAAAGCTATAAAACAGGTAGGGGACCGTAGTGGTCGTAATTCCAACATGCATTTTCGGGTTGCTCCCACTAGTATTACATGCCACAGTGAAAATGCACCTGTTTTTGGCTTTTCCTGTGCAAAGATGTACATTACCACACATGAAACTTTTACTCATCCATAAGACTCATTTACAACCATATCACCCCACCACCAACACCATCGCTACATAAAGAGGAGTCACACAACAAAAGCGAGAAAATGATTGCATCAATAAAGTTTGGTAATAATAAACGTCATCTTATTGTTAAGTGTGTGCTTTACAACCAAATAATAGTACACACCCCGTCACACACACAAAAGGAAATGTACTAACTTTTTTTGCAAAACCTTACAGAGAGAAGCAAAGGAGCGGCAGTAACGCTGCCAACGCCATGACCACCACCGCCAACACCATTCTTGCGTGTAATGTTAGTTGATGTACCTTAAATGAGCCGCGTCGTATTAATATCCACACTCTCACTTTCTCTCTCCGATTCCAAAAACTGGAGCGCACATACTTTATTCTTTTGTCCTCCGCCACCCCGTCTTCAGTTGTTGCGGGGAGGACGACGACGTTATGTGCATAACACATCCAAAGGCAATTTAAGAATAATACAGATTCAGATGTTGAGGTACTGGCTCTGGCTGTGGTATATAGTATCAGCAGGGCATACAAGTGTAGATTTATTTATTATTCAAATCGTGAACACTGCCATTGCGCCAAAAAAGGAAAATATAGAAAGTGGCGAGGAGAAGCAAGGAACCCAACAAAAAGTAAGTAATATCGTGTGCTAAACCTTAACCTGAACAAGTGGAGTACTAGTAGCTATTGCATGTGTGTATAAAAAGGACAGGCTTAATATTTATTGCTAGTGTATCAAAAATGAAGAGAAAGGAAAGCAAGAGCTCCTACTTTTATCTATGTATGTACTTACTACCACTACTACTACGACGACGACTACTTAATATTGAATTTCTTCAACTTTCCTCTTCTTCCACTTCTCCGGTACTCCTTGGTATTCCGGCAAAGATTCTTTGCAGTAATCTAATACCCCTTGCTCTAGATGTACAGGAGGGAGAAGTCTTCTAAAGTCACTTTATAGAGCGAACCGTGAACAATCAACTATTACCACTATCACAAGCACTACTACTACTGTTGTACGAACCGTAACTACTTTATCTTAAATAACTCACATTTTCCCTGGTATTCATCATGCAGCAAAAGTTAAGTGCCCTAGTAGTCTAGTGTGTGGGGGCAATAGGGTAGCAATAATGACACGTAATACGTAAGTACTTAAAGTAGTAGAGTTTTTAAAGAAAATTGAGAACGAAAGAATGTAGTTCATATATAAAAAAGTCAAAAGTCACGGCAAACATGTCCGTGAAGTCCGTGTACATTCTTTAGAAAGAAATGTACAATAAACCACTTTTGTTGTAATTGTATTGCTTTTTCAAAGGAGCACGAGAAGAAAATGGGTTACTCATATGTACTTAAACACTGTTGTTACTGTAAACAATATATCACAACTTTTTTCCAGATTCAAAACATACTTGTGCATCCACACCTGGCCATTTCTTCGATTTTAGACAGTTTCAAAATTTAGTTCTTAACGCGTGGGTCGCTATTACTAACTGTATTATTTGCTTTCATTAGTTAAATTGAACTTAAAACTTCCGGAACTTCAGTCGGAAGTTTGTCATAATTTGTCAAGAAATTAAGGGAAAAGTGCCCAAGTAATTTATTAGAAGGTAGAACCTAACGGAAATAATTGTTCTCTGTCTGTCCCAAATAACCCCAGTAAATGTTTTGTGTCATTTAAAAAAAATTAACCATAATTACACGTACCTGTGAAATTTTAAACTTTTCCCGTTAAATATACTTTCAATATAAAAAATAAGTTTTAGGAATTCATCTTGTGTGAAACTAGAAAAGCATGTTAGTAATGTTTCCTGTTTGATGTCCTTCTTCCTGACTCCCTTTTTACGTGTTGTTGCCGTGAAAGTGTATGTTTATCATCCCTACAACACATTTTACTTATTTGATGGCGTGTGTCACAGAGTCACAACAACTTATACTATTCGTATTCTTGACAGAACCGTCATAAAATTATAGTGTATTTCTAGATAGTACACGTTCAGTTGTTGTATAACATAAAAATAGTATTTTTATTTATCTCCTGTTCACTTGACGCTTATTTCATTGCCACTTGCCAAAAAACTACTGCTATTCACTAATGCTACCACTAATAGTCTCGTACACTCAGCAAAAAATACTTCTAGTTTTATTGACTCTACTCAAGTCAGAAAAGAGAGGGCAAATTGTTTGCTAAATCAACCCTTTTCAATAAATCATAAAAGAGGCTTCATTGGTATTCCATTAAAATACCTGCCATCTTCTTACTCAACGTAAATCTATCCAGCGTAACGGGTACGATACGTTGAGCACAAGCCATCACAGCATTTTTATGTATTGCCATCCATGAATGCAACCAAACAGACTGGCAAACTTATTTTTGCTATATACCTACATGATATGATATGGGGCATCGTGTAGTACGTTATCTTAAACCGTAAGTGCGCTGCGCTACTTTTATAGGATCATTCTCAAGCCCGAAGAATGATTCCTTTCATTACTCAAGTCAAAAAATATTTCCTCTTTAAGATAGGTGAATGTTGATGATAATGATGCCCATATTCGTAAAAGCTTCAAAAACTTCGTTCCCAGAATATTAACAGAATGACGCGAGAGTGTGTGGAATATACAGACATCTATTATCATGTACCGTTAGGTTAGTTCAGAGGCAGTGATGAGAAGAGCCAATCTATCTTGGGCAGATAGAAAATTTCCAATACAAACAGGAAAGAAATACTGCTGCTCCCTCTTTACCGTGTTTCGCCTGAGTAAAGCTGAGGAAAAGTAGCCGATTGGCAGTTTTTACATATGACGAGCGTGAATGAGCACACATAAACAGAAGAAACCTGCCAAAAAGAGATAATTCGCTTCCGTCGGAGTTTCTAAAATGGTTAGAGACAAGAGAAAACCACCACCAGCAGCAGAAGTAGCAAGAGTCAAACAAAACGCTGATTTGCAAAAATTGTACACTTACTTGTCAGCATGAAAGTTTCCATTGTGTAAACATGCTAAACTTGCTGCTTTTCTCTTTTGATTCGCGTACAAAGAAATGATGATGATGACGACATCGATGGTAATGGTGGTGGTCGGCAAAAGTTCAAAAGAAAAACAGTACATCACTGGGAAATCCGAGTAAGCGGGAGTTGTGTGTGGAATAATAACTCAATAGAGGGAAACAAGAGGGACGACATGGGAAGCAAGTAGTGACAGTAAAGATCAAAAGAAAAATTTCACGAAAAAAAATATATATCCATTTTGAGGGACAGGAAAAAGACAAGTGGATAAAAAGCTCGATCAAGTGCCTACTAATAATACGACGTACAACATAAGTTTGTTAAGTTTCACGTTGGCGTTCGCACTTACTTTGTTTACCGCTGGAGTAGTGGTGGGCTGCTCACTTGGTGGATTATTCAATGACAAGCGAGAGGAATGAAAAAGGGCTCTCACAAAGAAGTATGTACTGCGTAGACAGTGATGATGATGAGAAGAAAAAAGAACGTGTGACACTTGTAATAAAACGTAGAAAGAGTTGAAAGAAATAGAGCAAACACCAAAACGAGCCAGACAGCAAAAAAATAGTTTGTTCATTCTCAGCATGATTTTTAAAGAGACGCGGCCTTCAGGTTTATTACTACTGGAGTGGATATATGTACATAACTCAGCATGTCAGCATATGCCATTTTTTATCATTGTATTTTGGAATGTGATAGGAGCAGTGATTCATTGTTTTGGCTTTTAGCCCTTAAATACAAGGAAATTGTTACACGCTGTTTTATAAATTGGCTGGTTAGCTTGCATGCGGAAATGGCGTACCTTCATGTTACCGTTATTATTGGTTTTACCAAAATAAAATATCCTGGATGATGTGTTAGCGCCAATAGAATGGGAAGTTTGAATATTTCAACAACTTATTTTTGTTCAGACTAATTTTTTGATTGCACAACGTGTTTACATAAAATATGACAAATAAGCAGCAATGCTGTTTTAATATGATAAATTTACATTTTTAACAACCGTCTGTTTTCCTTGCCTTCCTCCACCCGAGAAACAGCTGCGTCTATTAGATATATTATGATATGTATATACGCCCCAAAACCATTTTTAGGTTTTTCTTTCAAAAAGCTTGTAATCGCTTTGTTTTCTGTGTTTTACCAAGACACATCCACCATTTTTCCATTTTCTGCTTCCTGCTAAAATAACTATCTGACGAAAAAACAGAAGGAACGCCACAATCAAACATGTAGGGTGGAGAAACAAGGCCAAAAGAACAAATTTTGATGTACGTAACGTATAAACCTGTATTCATCTTCCGGTATTTATTGCGATATTACATTAGTATTCAGGCTCCGGAAATTTGAAAAGGCTTTTTGCTATTAATTTCCGTCTTTTTTTGAGTCTCCTGCTGAAGTTGACTTGAGTGTGTGGCTGACAAACATAGCAGGTTATTTTTGCAAAAGATATACATATATACCTTGTATGCACATTATGGCAATTACACTATACCATTTACAGGCAGCTGTGTGCTCCCAGTTGTAACTGACTTCCAGAAGAGTTTTGTTTGCACGTTGTACCCCGGAATTGGGTGAAACCGAAAGTAAATATTACCAGGCGGTCGTAATAGTAGTAATACGTATAGCAGTAGTGTGTCAACATAGTTTTCATGAACATATATATATACATAGATGTTTACTGGCCCGTGGTCGTAAAAAATGTTTACAAATTCGTTTTTTCTCTTCAACGAATATACCAATGATACCTGGTAAATCCAACATGAAATACCGTTTACCCTGCCAAAATGAAGAAAATACTCGAGTGAAATATATACGCAATATTGTTTTTCTACATGGTCGTATTCTTACCAAAGACCTCTTGAAATACCCAACGCTCAGCTACATTAAGGAAATCAACTGCCAAGTAAAGTAACAAGGAACAAAGTTAATAATCAAACATCCAAATAAATTGCTCCATTCTGGCTCTCATGTCCTTCAGAAAGGTTTTTCCGACTCGTTTTTTAAATAAAAAAATGCAAAGAATTAGGTCGGTGCGGGGGGTGGTTGGTGTAGCAAAAGTTCGGATATATAGAGTATATGTGTATAGAGTATCAAATATGTCAATAATAAGTAGGGGTACAAAAAGTGAAAAGCAAAATGGTAGAATGCGGTATTACTGGGGAAGTGATGGCGTTTTCGGTCTCTGTGGATTTATTATGTCATGTCGGTAGCTTGAAAGGCGGAAAATATTCACAAGTAAAATAATATCGAATGAATGACACATATTAGCTGTGTGTGAACACTTTGTTCTACATTCCTGTGAATATTTATACTTACACTTAAACGCACTCTTGTTATTTTTGCCACTTGCCAACTTCCGCCTTTTTCCTGAGAACAACATGAAGTGTGTGCTGCGACGAGTACACTACTACTATTGATCTTTTGCAAGGAAAACACATTATTCAGGTTTTTGGCGACTGAAAAATTTGAAACAGGCAAACGCAAAAATGCCACAATATTTCATGAAAAACAAGAAACCTTTCTGATGCTGATTTATATTTTCAGTGAGAAAAATATACTTGCTTGTATAATCAACGTAATTTAGTTTTTTTTTCTTCTCTGGAGGGTATGTATTCAGCAGTATTACATGGGCTCTTTCCATCTCTCTCTCTCTCTCTTCTGTCCTGTCTAGCTTGGTTTCCTGGAGCCAAAATACGTATTGATCTATAGATAAGAAAAAATCCACCAAATATTTTTTGCCAAACAAGACAAGACGCTCCGCATTATTACCTTCACAGTAGCGCTGAACACCAGAGCAGGAAAGAGGAGAGTGATACGTACGCTGAAAATGAAATGCATTATGCACAGACATGATCGAGAGTCTGCCTTTTGAGCTGAGTGGAAGTAGTAGAGTAGTACTCGCGGATCAATTATAGCTAAAACTTATTAGTACGTCAAATCCAGCAATATTTCACTTCACTGCTGCTTCTTCAGATTGAAATTGAAATCGATGCTGCTGCTACTGCCACTGCTGCTTTAAGTTGTTAACCTCTTTCTCTCCTCTACTGTCCTTATATTATTCTGAATTGCTTACTGCAGGTTCTGCGGTACGTGAGTGGAGGTTGTTGTTTGGTTCATGAGTTCAGTTTCTTCATTTTCATTGAGGATTCTTCCATCAGTTTCATCATCATTTCGTCAAAAGGGAGGAAAAACAAAAAAAAACATTCTAGTTATCGCTTGTTTTGTGCGTGGGTAGATGCATCTCCAGAGTACATGTACATTCTCAACTATAAATGAGCCGTTGAGCCAAAAGCAGAAAGAGAAAACATTAACATTTATCCTCATTATTGCTTCCCGTGCATATGTTCAACCACCACTCTATATAATCGCGCGTACACATATAGCAGGTATGTTTTTGTGGCATGCAGCTTCAGAGATTTAGGAGCTCCAGCGAAAAAGCAGCAAACAAGGGAGCCGAGATTAAATAGCTGATCTTTGATAGACCTTGCCAGCGTGCCATTCCGCATACTTCCAGTCTATTATCCTGTGTTGACGACGACGACGCTTGTTTTTGCTGATTCTATAAACATAATTCCGAACCAAAGCTTTATCATCAACATAGTTCTCCTCAGTTCAGCAAAGCACAAGTACTTTCTAACTGACTGAACAGCATTTCGATTTGAGAGTGCTCGGGTGAAGGTAGGAAGAATGTAAGCTGGTGTACTTCGGGACATTAATAGAAAGATCACCCGCATTTTATAGAAGAGTAGACTGAGAGGAAGAGAGGATGATGACGATCCTGACGCTATTAATGATGATCAACATGATCGCGGCGATGATGATGATGATACATTACATAAAAAACTTGTGTATGCAGCAATTCAACCCAACGGAATCACTAAGACTCACAAGAGTTCTGATAAGAGGAATGGTAATGCACTGTGTACTACTTTACTTACTATCTTTCTGTCTCTCTCTCTCTCTGTCTCTCTCCGTCCGTGTGTGTTTGTGAATTCAATTCATCTACTTTACAAAAAACACACACATCCACTACATCACTCACATATTCACTCAGTCAGTCATCCCGCGTGTCAGTTACACTCACACTGAGTTACAGCTTCAGCAGCAGCTCAACAGCAAACTACTGTAAAATCCTCTGCTTATTACACGACGGTGAGCATTTTCCACTTAAAGCTCGTGATGTATTTCTCGACAGATTTACATAGAAAAGACATTAATTTTTCCCAACGAAAGAGTGAGAGAGAGAGAGAGAGCACAAGAGTGAAAGAAGTGCCACCGTGGTATCATTAGCTTGTAGCAAAGATGCCACGCTTGGTACAAGCAAAGTATTTAGTGGTAAATAATAAAAGCGTGCAATAAAATTATTCCCTTTTGAAACAACCCGGGTAGTAGTAGTTTGCATTGTGTACAAGGAGGATAAAAATAAAAGTCCGTTTGTATTCGATTCGGTGTGTCTCTGGGTGTTTTTAAATAAAGGCTGTATTATTCCCGTTGACACTCTACCGGCGTCGTATCGGCAGGGGGTTTAATTAACACGCAGCAACAGCGCACAAGCGTCCCGACACCGACAGGCAAAAGTGAAAGAGACATTTTTTCCTGAAAGGGAAATGAACTACAAAATGAACTTGGGCGTTATATAATACTTCGTAAGCGCTTCCTTTTTTCAAAGCCATTTTAATTTGCAGTCGAAAACTGCACTAGGTGTATATACCGCCATATGTACGTTATGGGTGTGGGAGACATGGAGAGGGCCTAAGTGAACTATTCAAAATATTTAATCCGCAAAATAACAGCTTGTATAGAAAAAGCGGAGCAAAATTGTATGTTTTTAAGCTGCAAACAAAAAGCTGCTCCACGGTTCATTGTTCATTTTCATTATATTCATGCCATTTGAAAATTTAATTACGGAAATTTAACGAGGATTTCTGCCGTGTGTTAAGAATGGGCGCAGAAAGGGAGAGAGTATCGTTAAAGTTGCGTCCGTTTTTTTAGATGACTGCCAACTTGAAAGACCTTCCGGAGCTGGTAGATATACAAAAACTAATAATATGGAGTTAGGGTATATCTGTAGTCAGGATTGAGACAACGTTCACGGAAGGAAATAATGAAAAAAGTTTTTTAGTTTGTTGGGGTAATAATATGCTTAATTGACCTTTAACACAGTAACAGACAGCGACTATTATGGATGAATACGTTTTTACAGAAGGAAAGGAGTCTGAACTGGGTTCATCCCTTTGTCTGGCATAAAGTAATAGTGGGAGCGAGAGAGAATGAACAAGAGAAGGATTAAAAATGCACGTGTTCATGAATTTAATATGGGATAAATGGGTGTTATTACACGACAAGGTGGTTGGACATAAAACGATACAGACGCACACATACAGACATACATACTAACGATAATGATAACGTACATTCAGTTTGAGTGAGTAGTAGAGTTTGATAAAAAAAGAAGTAAGCAACATTGAGGACGGAAATAGTGACGAAATTTTTAGTTTGGTGTCCATTAATGCTCGTTATTTCATGTTATGTTTGATCACAGCAATATATATTTGTGGATAGCTATCAGCATTGTCCAGACTGCCAGATGGATTTCTACAACCATTTTAATTAGCTAATTACGTAGGTTTTATAAGTATAGTAACCCTGTAATAATAAACTGATGTTCCGATGTACATACATATAACGTTCTTCTACTATGTTGACCATTACCGTGTCAATAAGCCGTGGGGTGGCTCAAACTACATTGTTCTTCCTTCTGTCCTTAGCAGCCTGATGAACAGTCTAAACAAGCGGAAAAAAATTGTGTACAGTATTAATCAAGCGTTTAATGAACGTTGCTTGTCAGGATGATCAATGGTCAAAAACAGTAGTGGGTAAGGTACTTCACAAAACAATGTTCAAAATTATATCTATGTACATATATTAATGATATAATGATTACGGAGACTCTGGCATTAGTGGCAGTGACGTCTCTGTGCATTGCATGCTTTATACTCCTTTGCATAATAGATATATAGCATAAAACACTTTGATGGAAGAGTAGTTTGTTTGTTTTTTGTTTGTTTTTGGCTGCTTAATTTCCTTTCGACAACGCTCCCGGTTATCTTTAGATAATGGGAAGGTGGGAGTGGGAAAAGAGTAGGCAAATCGGAAAGCATTTACATTTTCATTAAAACTGACTACCTGAATGACCGATATATTCGGGATGGGACAGGCTCTGATCGGGTACCATGTCGTGTACACGCTGCTATACTATGTACTCAAGGCAATTTCACTACTTGTAATTCAAAATAGCTGACTTTGTTGTTCTTCCTACAAGTTTTTTTTTCACTCGTGTGGTGTATTAGCATCATGTATTGAAGTTTCATCGCTATATCTGAAAATTCATAAGCCCCTTCTGGAATTTAGTTTTTTACTTGGCAACTCTTGCATTATAAAAAATGTAAATTAATCTCCCTCATCGAAAAATGCATTAACTTATAGTATGCATACTCAATCTTTTTGAAAGACGGAGATGAGATGAAACTGAAGTTAAACTAGCTGATGTTGATGACGTTCAAACTTAGCTTTTTTGTTTTTGATGATTCGGGTGATTGTGAACATCAACAACAGAGAGAACAGTAGTTGTTGTTGCTGCTGCTGCAGTAGCAAAACAATCTCTTCACTTTTTCGACAACAACAATGATGCACTGTGCACGCACCACAAACAATACACAAAGTAGGCATTTCTGTCTGATACTGCCTCGAGCTACACTTTGTTAATTAAAAAAGCTCACAGACAAACGCTACGGATATTTACTCTCTCTCTCTCTATCCCTGTTCGTCATCCAGACAAATCCAGAGATAGATATACAAAAAAATCGTGTAATCGTGTGTGATTTTCGAGTATCACGTACACATCGTATGGTTGTCGTG
>JAHZNB010002589.1:0-14647 GCA_027744295.1 Callyntrura guangdongensis | reverse complement strand
TTCGGGACGGGAAGACTGTTGGAATAGCTCCCACTTTTAATTTTCTTCTTGGAGGAAGTCCCAGTAGCTCGTGTTGAAGGTCACGTTCATAGCAGGATGGATCGAAGTGATCTGAACAAATACTTGCTATTTTGGGATTCACTTTATCAGCACGTCGGCAGGACTCTATCCATTTTTTAACAGTGGTCTTGTCACGAGGAAATGCGTGAAAAATTAATTGTTTGTGCTTATACTTGCTTCCGGCGTAATGACTACAATCGGAAACAGCACAATTAGTTGGCATACTAAGTTGTGGACAAACGGTTCCTATGTAACGGGTTAAACTGCCAAACGTGTAAATAATTTCCAATGTATCGTAGGAAAATCGAGATCTTGAATTCTTGAAGCAAAGTTTGAGTTTGTTGAGATGTCACTGTCACAATAGATACAAACACAATTGCAATTTTTACTTTTCTCGGTGGATAGTGGATTCAATACAACCGAGCAGTCCTTCTCATCAGGGAACTCATCGTCAGCTGAGTTTTAGTTAGAAAAACTCAAGTCCAAGTCTTTGTTTCACTCACTTGCACTCGATCTTGTGTTTCCCCCAAAGCTAAGAGTCGCTTTAGATTTGTGAAATGTTCATTCATTATTTATCTGATCGTATTTGTTTCAACGAATCCCAATATCGAGTACGGTGGGTTTTTTGAAGGTTTAAATTTTGACATAACACTAGAAATTTGAAATATTTATGCGACAAAAAATTCCGAGTTTCGAGAAACTAAATGCACTTTTTTTAATTCTCCTTATGCAGGGAAAATGATATATACTAGGTATAAATATCACGTTAAATTTCCTTTAACTGCATAAATTTGGCTAAAATAGCGAAAATTATTATTGCGTTAATTACGTTTTTTCGTCCAGTTGAGGAGTGAAAAGTCAAAAGACATTATGCTCTCTGTTTGGTAAAAACATGCTAGACTCTATCTAGACATTTTAAATTTGTAGTACAATTTAAAATGGTTTAAACTTTCCAAGCATGAAGAAGTAGCGTGTATACATACATACATTTTATAACCCTGTCGTAATTGGTATTAGGTTGGCATCATTATAACAGGAAAATTTGCTGGAAACTTTAAATTGCTGGATAATTTATTTCCTAACCAATTGCAAACATAGGTCGATTATTTTTTTAGAGGAGCTTTCTACTTGTGTGGGTCAAAAGAAGAATGATGACGAAGGGGCTTTACAGTTTAGGGAATATCGCTTTATCCAGGATGAGTAAATTTATTCCTCCTAGATTAATTTATTCACCAATCCACCTGGATATTCATCGGTTACAAGTTAGAAGAACACATGCAAGTTTAAATTTATCCAAATTTTAGTTTCAATTAACATGAGAAAAAAATGTGCATTAAGAATTTTTTAACTTAAAATTATGTTACAATATGATAAAGGATCAAAAATATACATTTACCAATTTTCGCATTTTTTAAACGTTACAGTTTGGAGATACAAGCTTTCAAGCTTTCAATAGCATGTAATTTAATTGTCCGTAGTATGATACCATCTTATGTGTGATGCATCCGCGCTCAAAATGAAATGCGATTTCAATAACCCATTTGAAATCTCTTGAAATGAGATTGTTTTGGTGAGAGTAGTACAGTCTACTGGAATTTATTATAAATTTATTTAAACGAAAAACATTTATGGGGGATAAAGAAAAACATCTGCGTTACTGCGTACTATTTTAATAGTGTATAGTATGTACTTACACGGGGCTATATCAATATCGATGCAGATTGTAATTGAGATGATGCAAATAAGAACACAAGTTCATATCAGAAAAAAGACATAAAGCGCTTTCGGCTCGAGAAAGGAAAGGAGTGAAAGCAAGTCTCTGCGCTTCCTCAGTCTGCATGTGCGTCCTTCTTCCTCCTCCCAGAAGCAATGCAGCCGTTGCGTGTAGTGCTACTCGTTAGTCTTAAAATTTGGTCGAGCGGAGAATTGTTGGAATTATGGACGTGAACAACCACGGCAAACCTACAAAGAAATGAAAGTTTGACCAATAGTATTACATCATCCATTTAGATAGTCAATCATCGTCAACGAATAGAACGGCCATCGAAGATACAAGTAGAGAGTAGAGAAGATTCGATGGCCATCTGTACAAAAATCTTATTTACATGCCTACATACTTGTTAGAACATCTTCAGTCGAATCGTACAGCTTTGAGTGTCCTCGAATTTCCAAAACAAAGCAAAGTGCTGATAGAGCGCCCATTACCGGAAGCGCACAAGTAGCTGTCCATATTTCTCTCCTTATTTGATTCTGTAAAGATAAAATGTTAACTTTGTTTTGTATTTACACACAACTAAAACAATTTTTAGCTTGTCAAGCAATAGTTTTCCATACCATGAAAATTTATGCGTGATTCGTAAGATTATCTAAATATATTGTATACTGTATACAAACATACGCATAATGTTTTATTATCTTATCTTACTATCTTTATCTACTTGCGAATGATTAACAACTGTGTATGAATTGTTCATTCCTTTCAGTGATCTTGAAATCAGTTTGAATTATTTTTAAGTTTAATGGAAGTGATTCTGCAATGGGGATAATTGAATTTGTGCTGTAAGATCTAAAAAATACGTTTTTGTTGATAAATATGGTTAGCGTTCTAGCAATAAAAATATATTTACTGCTAATGCAGACATTTAAGAGCTTGATATTTCATTTTTTAAAGATTTAAATCGTAGGCAGGGATGTGTGAATAATAAAATGAACTGTACGATTCGTTTTAAATATGGTTAGCGTTTTAGCAATAAAAATATATTTACTGCTAATGCAGACATTTAAGAGCTTGATATTTCATTTTTTAAAGATTTAAATCGTAGGCAGGGATGTGTGAATAATAAAATGAACTGTACGATTCGTTAACATGTGTGTCAAATTCGTAAAAAAAAGCCGGTAAATTGTGCAAGGTAATTCAGTAATTATATAATATCCACCCCACGATATAGTTGTTGAAGGCCAGTTCAGTGTGTTTTGTGTTAATGTTAGAATTGTCTAACTTTACCTTCAAAAATTGAGGATGTTTCATTAGCCGATGGTCAAATATAAACACAAACGAAAGGCCAGCAACAGCGTAGTACAGGAGACTTCCACTCAAAGTGATAATTACCATTAAACTTAGGAACTGCCTTGAAAATTGAGGTTTCCGCCCACTCTTCAGAATAAACGTAAGGAGAGAAAAAATACTTGTCGCAAATAATGAGTATTTTGTCCATTTTGATTGCAGCATCTGGAATCAGAAGGGAACACTGCCAATTTTTTGACCACTACCAATTTTTTAACATTGCAAGCGATTTAGTTACAATAAAAAATGTAATTGTAATAATGTTTTCAAAACTGTAAAGTTATTTTATCGTGGTTTATTGGTGGTTTTGATAATTTTCATGTACTAATAAAACATAATAATATTATATAGATCAATATGTAACAGAATTTGGGTGTACGTGACAGTGAAGTGTGGTAGTGATAAGTGATAACGTAACTTATTGTACGATAATGTAAACAGGGGTTTATTCCTTACTTGTACCTGTCACTTGATTAAATAATATGCTTGGTACATATGTACATGCCTAAGGTAGTGTTAGATAATAAATGAATTGAATAACTGAATGATTAATAAATCGAAGAATCTAAATGAAAATAGGGAAAACTGCAAACTGCACATTGATGTTATTTTTCCTAAAGATACCTGTTGAAGTTCTAGTCCCAGTTGGCAATAACCTTGAGCCCCTCCTTTCTCTATTGCCTATATAGTTGATCAACGTAATCACACTGCAAGGCAAATTTTTTTAAACTACCTTATACTTAACCAATAGATTTAGTAAAATGGAATGAGCTACTTTTTACTCACAACACAATGCAGTAGTTTTCAAAGGAAGGATGTTTTTATTAATATAAATTTATTTTACTTGAAAAATTTCCAAGTAAAATAAATTATATTAAAATTGGTCTTAATTACAAATAAATGCACACGAAATAACGTAAATATAATTTTTCATTCTGACTACTTAGGTTAAAGTACGAATTTTTTTCATACAAAATAAGGGTAAGTTGCTCAGCAAGCGCTACCATAACCATATACTATAATCACAATCTAATTATACAACTCTAATTCTCCTATAGTACAAAATTTGTTTATTGCTCACAATTTCTCACATTACTAGTTTTTTTTAAATAAACAGTATTTATTTAATCTATACGTGAATTGTTAGTTTTGTTTCTGAAAACTTTTTGATACTATCTGAGCTAAATTGGGATACAACAAGAAATAACTACTTACTTTTCCTTCTCCGTAAAAAATGTTCTTCAAAAACTTATAATTTAGCTAACGGTTTTAACAAAGTTAAGTACAAAAATACTAAATTTATTAAGAGTACTTTCACTCTATAACCTGATTAAGCACGTCACCTTAAGGAGCTGCCATTTTACTTATGACTAGCTATAATTGTACAGAAGAGATTTTATCGAGATTGCTTAAATTACTGAAAAGCGTTTATTTGAGAACACCAATTAATTGCATACGACATTATTTAGTACCAACGTTTCATGTAAGTGAAGCTGTCGTTGTTGCTTTGTTTTTCAGCCTGGATAGGCCGAGCTTAAACTGCTTGTTATACTATTTTCTAACCGCATACTAAAAACTAATTTTACATATCTTGATAACAATAATAAATTTGGCGGGTGGAAATTGCATTGGTAAGACACCCAAGGTATAATATAATAGTAAGCCACTTTGAGAAAATAACTGTTTTGTTCCGTATAAAATGGAATTAATCTAAATAAATAATTTCAGCGTCATTGTTCCCTTCCTGGACAGGATCGATTGTAGGAGTAATTTCAGCATAGGAGAGTGGAGTGACAACGTTTAACTGTGGCATAGACGTATATTCATCATCTACGGTTTCTTTTATGGAATCAACAGGCCCCTCTTCGTGTGGCAATCGGATTGCTGCTGTTGAACTGATGCTAGGAGGATTAGATGTAGATGACATCGATATTTCTTCTGGGCTGTATTTTAAGTATATAAAAACAATTATAACAAACAACGAAACTAAAATAGAAATGAGAATTGATATAAGCGGAGGTTGAAACAGAAATAAGTTGTCGTTGTAATAACATCTACCTATTTAATTCAGTTTGCTCAGTGCTTCGGTGACTTGTCCGACGATGATTTTTTACCTCCTTTGCAGTTTCAAATGTTTTTCCACAATCGCCACAACCATATCTACCTTCTAGATACTCAACTTGGTGGTAGTTTCGAACATGTATTTTAACACTGGCATGATGGGTAAACTTTTTGGGGCATATTGGACAACAAAAAACTTTGCCACGTTTTTTAGAGCAAATATGTAACCACAATGCGGGTTTTTGCGTGTACACATTTCCACATAGGCAGCGGTTCTTAACGGATCCTTTGTCAAATCCATGGCACTCTTTCGGTTTTTCTAGAGGTGAAACTTTGATCTTTGTAAGTTTCCTCCAGTGCCCCCGTCCACGTTGAGTTCCCTTACTCCCTCTAGTCCCTCTATGGTTGATGGTACTAGAACGGTTCTGTGTTGGTGTCTTTCCTAATTTTACCCAATCGCTGAAAACCAGAAAACAACAGAAATTGAGTTGAGAATATTTAATTATTTTGAAGGGGTCTAATGTTTTAAAATATCTTACTGCGTCCGCCGAATGTGTGTCATCAAAGCTTTTCGGTTTTCCAGCTCTGTTCCACACCTAGAACAAGTCAGCGTTCCACTACTGACTAAATCAACGATTTTGTGTTTTTTAAACATATGATGACGCAATTGTGCGGCATAGAGAAACTGTTTACTGCACAGATTGCAAGTAAAATTGAAGTCTTCTGCCGTAAAGTATTTAACGTGATAGGTCAGTGTGGCTTTCTGACTAAATTTGGCACCGCATAAGCAGAAGTGACCCCACTGACGCTTGAAGTGATCCACGCCATGCGGCCGTTTAGTAAACTTTCCTTTTTTTGATCGGGGTGGCTTTCGAAAGTTTGATGACACAGGTTGACATTGTATCTCACCTATAATATCACTAATCTCTGGATCTAGAAACACCGTAGACATGGAAGACAATGATGTTCTGTCAGCAGGGTCGTTATTGTCATTATTTTCGTCGTTGTTATCGTTAGTCATATTATTTGTCACGTGATCATAGTCAAGATCTTCTTCTCCGTCATTGTCATTTGCTTTTTCCGGTGTGTGTATTTCATGTTGGTCGATGACGGAGTTCACGGCAACAGCAGCTACCCTCGCTAAAATGAGGTTAACCTTCTCCAATAAATCCCTCGTTTTAGTCAAGTTTTCAAATTCGTCCAAAAATTGATTACTTAGATCTTTCATCATTTTCAAAAACTCGTCCGTTTCCTGCTCACTCTCGAAAGGGCCCATACTCAACACGTTAGTCACTTGTAAATTTTTAGAACTCATGTAGATAAAACATTGAAGCAACTTGCCAACCTCTCCGTGTACAAAAGTGATAAACTCCACCAATTTTGAGAGTTTCACCTCCACATCCATTCGCTCCTTTTGTTCGGTTTCCAGTTCTCCTCTTATCATCACCAACTCCTGCTCTTTCTCTGTGACCATATTATGCTCCAATTTGTTGAGTAACCGAGAGATACGTTCACCTTCCTCATCCTTCTCCACGGTGTCAGATTTTCCATCTTCTCCGTAATAAAATTTGTGAGTATCTAAATCTCTGGGACAGCTATATGTAAAGTCCTCCCTAAAATTGAGCAAACTTAAAACTTGACTGACATCATCGTCGTGCTCGAAGAAAAGCTGTCCGACGCCATTATTTTCTCTTTCCATGGACGCTTCCCCCTGGAAACTAGTTGCGTTGTTTTCAAGCACATTGATCTCCTCTGGTATCCCACCAGCCAAACTCGATTCGATTTCGAGTTCGATTTCTGCATTTGACGCTGGTAAAGCTGTTGTTTCATTTGTTTGTAAGCTGACATTCCTTTCTGCAGTAGTGCATAAATCCGTACTACTATTGGTACAGTTAACCATCAACGACGTGGTGTAGTCGTCCATCCTATTATTCTTAAACCCATTCCAAAGAGGAGTAGAATATTTTCAACTTGCTCTGGGAATGGATTAAAACAAAACTTTCACCAACCAAATAAATTTAAAACTAAACTAAACTAATATAGTATTTATTTTAATTTATTGTAGAAAAACATAGCACGTAGTACAGGGATAACATTGACAACGAAGAAAAAAGTAAGTGTTAAGAATGTAGAAAACTTCCGATAGGGGTTGATTTTGTGGGAAAACACCCATAACTAATCTTATAGTTCACATTCCGACTACATGAAATATTTCAGCTTCATATCCAGCTACCAAAATTAAATTTAAAAAAAAACTTTTATTACATTCCCTGTCCTGTCCACTAAATAGTACTATCCAGATCCAATGTGATTTGGTCATTATCGGTTGTCTGTTATCAATCAAAATTAATGAAAATTAGACAAATAAAGTGAAAAAATAACAAAAATAAAGGAACTAATAATATAAAATAAACTCGAAAGATGCATCCTTTATTCGAAGATAAGATAACGATCACATCTTTTTTATTTTAAAACTGCAATTTTTACCTGCTTATTTTGCGTACCGACGAAATAGAAATGTTGCCGGCTTGGTATGGAAGCCTATTAAAATTAAATCGGAGGAATAGAGTTTGAGTTTCCTAAACCAAGTTTCACAGACGACTCACAACAGTCACAACACACATCATCATTTTTATGTGAGGATTCAGAGCTTTTTGTGCAAATTCTTCACTCTTGCAGAAAAACTCGAGTCAAGTCGAGTTGAATGAGATTGAACCTGTTGTGAGTGTTGTGTGCTAGTGCTAAGATATGCAAACAACCAGCTGATGTAGATTGTATATAAATCCAAAGTATGTGCTCACAAAATGTTGCGAGTAGTCGCAACGCACCGCCAGCCCTGCAGAATCATCCCGAGCGCGCGAGCCCCGCTCGCGGAACACGGAGGGCGAAAAAGTGCAAATCATGCGGCAGGCCGAAGGCCTGCGGCGTGGTCCGTAATATTTGCACTTTTTCCCCTCAGTGTTCCGCAAAATCATAAATATTGTTCCGAAAAATAAAAAAAATCTTGTTCCGCAAAACCAAAAATCTTGTTCCAAAACTAAAAAATCTTGTTCCGCAAAATCAAAAATCTTAAACTACTGGAATGTTTGCTAAAAATGTGGGCAAAAAAGTGCGTGCTTTGCGCATTATACATATTTTCCATTTTTATTAGTTTGTTAACACGTAACATAAATTCGACTCCATTCGGGACTCGAATGTCCGTACGGTATGTTCGAGTAAACGTAGGGCATGTAAACCAAAATTTTGGTTGGTTCCCGTATATATGTTGATCCTAAAAATGCGTTTTGAGAAAAAAATACAGATTTTTTCGCGCTATGCGCGAAACCCCTACTGTTGTCCGATACATAAAAATAGTTTGCCCGACAGCACTGTCCGGCAGGCCTTTTTGATGCCGAAAACCCGGCAACCGGGTTGCCAGGATACGTAAGAATTTCCACGTCCGTATATGTTGATCCTAAAAATGCGTTTTGAGAAAAAAATACAGATTTTTTCGCGCTATGCGCGAAACCCCTACTGTTGTCCGATACATAAAAATAGTTTATGTCTGGAGGGTCTTTTCACAAAAAAGGCTAATGCGGCGGTGCTGCTAGGCACCGCCGCTTTGCGGAACACAAGGAAGATTCTGCAGGCCTGCGCACCGCACTAGCTAGTACTAACTATATTAGTAGCTAGGTTTCATTCATGTTGGTGCGTCAACCAGAACAAAACTTCGTATTAACCCTACAGCAAGATATTTCAGTAGATTTTATTTACGTTTCTGCACAAGTAGAAAAGCTCTAATAACTTTTATAACTATAACCCTGGAGCGGCTGAACGTATTTATTTTAGCGTGGAGGGAACAATTCTTTGTAATCTCAACGAGTCGGGGGGTCGTGGTCGGTTAGGGGTCCTTATAGCGTTATCCTTACATCGTGGATGTAGAATCCATAAATTCATATGATTATATCTGTATTCTGTATGCGTCTTTATTTTCAGCTACGTGTCTGTAATTGCTTACATCAGGTTTATTAAGTAACCGGAAGAGAATCGACCAGGGTACTTATTGAATTCATTCACCCGTCCGTGTCTGTCTAGTGGGTTCGTCGCGACTTTTTCTGATAGCTGACAGATAGTTTTGACGATGTGCCAAGTTTGACAAAGATTGGTTGACCCCTTGTGACCCAAATGGGGCGTCAAAGTTTAAAACTAGTAAAATTGTCTCGCCAAAAACGCTGGAACGGTTGCTTCGATTTCAATGGGAGGTTCGCCAAACGACGCGTAATGATCAGAGCTTTAACATTCATTACGTAATAATTATACAAATTACGTAATAATGACAAGAATGATGTAATAGTCACCGGCCCCTTTTTTCACCGAACTTACGATCGCTGGTTTTTCTACCGATTATCGAAAAATAAATGTCTTATACATATGAACAAATGGAATCGACACTTCATTTTAATAAATAATAAATATATTTAATTCGCATTATTAATCGAAACTCGGAACAGCTACATACATAATATAACGAATAAACGACATAACGAACGAAAAACTTTAATCAGAAACTATATAACTTGCTTACAAGATTTTTGAATTGATTAAATTTCAGCTTTCTGCAAAAACTTTTAAACTCTACATCACATGGTTTACTACACCCAAGCATTTACCACAGTGAAATAATTTTGAATTTGTTAACGGAAGGGTTAGATCTTTGCTGGGTGGTAGTGTAGTGTTACTATATTATGATGTGCAGTTTCAGTAGTAGTAGTAGTACAACAGTTTTGAGATTGAGAGAGAACTGAGAATCAACAACTAACAACAATGCCACAAACACAACCTTGAATTGAGGTTAACTTCAGGTTCACATAAACAAACACCTTCTCCTAACTGCCAGCAGTGGCTCAACAAACTGGCGGCAATAGAGCAATTGAATTTTGGTAAACAAAACACGGGTTATTATAGGGTACAAAACTTGTGTTATGTCGGATTTTTAATTTTCAGGGTTGGTAGATTTACATCTACATTTCGTATGGAATACATAAATATAACCAGATAACTAAAAATATAAGAATGGAAACTAACGACGACAGTGATGACCAGGACGGATCATGTTTAATTTGTCACTCTAAAACATCCCTTTCGATACCCCCCAACTAGTAAACAATATTTTCAGCATCCGTTAAATCCCGAACCTTTCCTGAAAGACCTTCAAACCTACTTTCTGTTAAGGCATATACTGGGCATCTCTTCAGAGCAACTGCAGAGTTATCTTCGACACTGTCCGTATCCTGGAGACTGGGTGAAAGTTTGTTCCTTGTGCACTGAAAATTACGTGGATAAGTGCACTCGAACGTTTTTGGAGTTGCAGGAAGTACGAAAGAAATATCTGGTGGCACGGGAGCAGATAATTGAAGTGGTCAAGAAATCCGTAGAAAATGAGCCGGAATCAGTGGAGCCGTTTGCCTTGGATATATGCAGAGAAGTTCGTCGATGTGTGGCACAAAGTAAAAATACCATATAATATATCTAGATTTTAGTACGCTTTTTTATGCTGACATAATGATAGTTACTGAACATAAATCTTGTTATTTTGTAGAGTCCAACGAGACCCTTACGGATAACATGACAGAACGTGATGTAAACATAGAGACGAAAGGCCGACCTTCTAGGAACTGTAAGCGGAAGAGTGACCTCGCATTAATACCAAACGGAGATGTTTTTAGTGACAGTAATTGCGTAAAAGTAGAGTTATGTGACAAAGATTTGCTTCGTGATGACGACGGTGAATATGATATTTTTCTGGACGGCAACGAAAATTGGGACGACTGGGGTTATGAAGATGACGCAACTGATGAAACGTATGAACCAAATATTAGCGCCAGCCGACGAGCCTTCCCAAAACCGGAAAACGTAAAGCACAAAAAGCAGAGACGGAGCAGGACCAAACCGCCTACAGCCACGGCAGACGCTGATGCACAAAATAATACATTTTTGAATGAGTATGCTTGTGACGTATGTTCTAAGGTATTTGCCCATCCCGACAACTTACGGAAGCATAAAAACGAATGTCACTCTGAAAAGTTTCATTACTGCTCGGAGGAAGGATGTGATTTTAAAAGCCGTAGACCATACGATGTCAAAAACCACAGCCGGAGGCATCACGGCTCAAAGTCCGATCTACTAGACTTAACCTGTTCCTTGTGCAGTAAAGTGTTTTCCAAAAAGTCCCATTTGAATTACCACATGACTCGTTCCAGGGAGCACAACACCAACCCAAACGTTGCATGTGAGCAATGTGATAATAAAGTTCAATGACGAGACTGGATTAAGGTCACATCAAGCTGTGGTGCACAACGTAAAGGAATTTCAGCTTCATGTTTGCGCGTTTGAAAATTGTGGAAAAGGATTTTACCGCAAGTGTCACCTTGTACTACATGAAAACAGTCACCAAGGACTGAAGTGTGAGATATGTGGCAAAACTTTTAAATCACCCAAACGATTCCAAATTCATCAGGAACTGCACAAGACAGGTAGCGCCTCCTCCTTTTCTTGTGTGCAATGTTCAATGCGGTTCATTAAACGAACAGACTTCCTGAGACATAAAAAGCTAAAACATAGTACACGAAGGATGAGTTTTAAAATTGAAACACCGACGGAAACTGACTTTCCAGATGATAATACTGCTGCGGGTACAGCGAATACGGATAGTGGTGATGGAGACAACCCTATTGAAAGCTGCGATGAAGGTCCCCATGACGATGACTGGAGTGCTGGGGATTCTGACGATGGTGTGAAAAAACCAAAGAGGAAGTATACTCGGAAAGTAACAAAAAACCGTAGAGTAAAGACCAAAGGGCTTCCAAAGATTCGACGACCACGACAACAGAAATCACCGGAACCGGGATTCACTCCTATTGCGTTTACAGGAGAAGATGGAGAGGTTCAATATAGATGTGAGCATGAAGGCTGTTCCAAGATAATGAAAAACCCTCGACATTACAAGATGCATTTGAAGTTTAAGCATGGTTCTACAGAAGATCCTAATCAAGAGTTTTGTTGCGACGTGTGTGGAAAAAGTTTCAAAAAGCGATTGAATTTTTCAGTCCACATGTCTAGGACTCACGGGGTTAGAACTAAAAAACGTACAAATGGTGGGGAGGGTGAGGTAGAAGACGGTGGACCTTTCAAGTGCAGTCATTGCGACATGGTTCTAACAAGTAAGATGGTCATGAAACGACACATCCAGATAACGCACTTGAGGGAATACAAGTTTTACTGTGAACTTTGTGGAAAGGGAATGGTGAACGGGGCGGATTTAAAATATCATCGCGTGCAATACCATTTTATTTGTGCGATTGACGGCTGTGGGGTAACTTGTGAAGGTCAGAAGGAAATCTGGATACATCATAAGGAAATCCATAATACGGAAGTGGGTATGTTTTCATGCAACGAGTGTGGAAAATTATTTATTGGCAATCGGAAACTGAAAGTACATCTGGAACTGCACGAGTACAAACGTCGACAGCAAGAGCAACCCACCGAAGAAGGGGCAACAGGTGTGGTGGGTCAATATGTTTGTGAATTGTGTGGGCGACATTTTCCTGTTAAAGATTATTTGTCACATCACATGGCATATAACCATCGCGGGAAGTTAAGGGGCAAGAAGAAGGAGAAACCGGTTGTCAAGGAAGACACGGGAGATGCTGAGAATAATGTCAAGGAAGAAAATTAAAACTTAGAGTCAGGCTGCCCGTTACCCTGATATCAACTGCTCTCTTAAATGTACTTTATAAATCTATCGTGTTTTGGGTCGTCTTAGTGGTGTAGTGTTACTAATTTTCAACGTGTAATTTTGAATACATTGTATGTTTCGTCGGAAAGTTTTGAGTATTTTGTGGCAGTCAGTTATGCAAGTTAAATGTATTGTTTTTGTTTATAACCTGTATTTAGTGGTTGCGATTGTATCTTTATATTGTGAATTGTGAAAATTACTTTTTCCAAATAGCCAGCAGATTTTTTCCATTAATCCTGTCCTTATTTATGTGGGGTTGGGTTTAACGCGGCACATTTTTCTACGCAGAAGGAAAGACTTGCAAATAATAGTTAAGTCAGAATGTGGTAAATTGCATTATTGGCTATTAATAAGATTAATTTTGTCGCATGTAACGATACAGTTACATAACCATACATATTCTGTATTACAACTCGACTTAATTTTTGTTAATATTTTTCTTTAGGTTCGCACATGTTGATGATGCAACGAGGAGTATGTGATATAGTGTGGTACGACACTTAACAGTCCGTTAAAGCGGACATTGTCCTCATTTCACAGATTCACAGTCGATGCTCGTGGTCAATTTGGATCACTGTGTTCAGGTAGAAAGCATTTTTTTGTAAATGAGTGGTAAAGAATACCAAAGCAATATAATATTGATGGATTAATAAATGTAATGACAAATGAATGATTACTTATTAATATTTAAGATATGGGTCGGATCATCCGAATTATAAGAAATCGTAAAAATCGCCACGGAAAAAATCTAGGAAAAGGTGGTCCCATTTTTTCCAACAAAAATTCTCTGTAATACAGAGAGTGTAACAGATGACAATTTGGTATATAACATCGGCTGTATCATTGATAAACGGATATATATTGTTTACGAATGTTTTACGTCTAATTTGCTGACTCTAATACGTTAATTTTAAACTCAAAGTTTATCTACGAAAACTGAAAATTAAATTATGAACATTTTCAAGTAGCTAATAAATCAAACTTAAAATAATCACAGGCAGCTATATGGGGTCAATATTTTCGTGACCAACCTGTGCGACAATGCGGAAACGACAACTTTTGTGTGACGTTTTATGCATCGCATCGTTTCTCCATTGCATCTTTATACCTAAAATAAAATAACGATTTATATAATTTACAATAAATTATCAACCAATTAAAAAATAAAAGTAGTTATCTCAAACGCATGCATGTTTGTATTATACTTAGAATTTTTTTGTCTACCGATGGATTAAAATAGTTGTCTGATTGAAGTAGACGCATACACGTACGAATGAAAAGAATCTCTAACCGAGTGTCACCAGAGTCTGCTGACCAGACGCATCCTGTGTAGTAGGAACCGGGGGGATGAGGGGGATAAATTCTCCCCATGAATTCAAAGATTTAATATTAGTACGTAGATTACAGGGCCTAAAATTTTTAACATTACAGGATAGGACTATCCCCCCTTGTCCCCCTGTTCCAACAATCCTGGACACAGGAAGTTTGTTGATTGTTGTGACTCACGACGTCACGACTTGCGTATGACACTTTTTTGTGTGGATTCAGATTGAATTCAAATAAACCGGCTTAATAGCTGCTATAGAGACGCAGATGAAAGGTTTGTATTGATACAAGCTGATTGAATTGATAAAAACTTGATATTTTGGCTTATCAGTCGACCTGGTATCGCTATACAAAATTTCAGC
>JAHZNB010002588.1:0-30216 GCA_027744295.1 Callyntrura guangdongensis | reverse complement strand
ACGAGTACGACAATGGTAGTGAGACCACATTACTTTAAAAAGATGCACTCGGATATATCTTGAAAGACAAGATATGATATAACAGAGCAACTGAGCGTGTGTGTATATTATAAAATGTGACGGTTTGCCACGCTAAATCATTACTACTATGACAATAACTACAACCATTACTACTGTGTAGTATTGATTGTTGTTGGCGTGGAAAATGAACTTGTAAAAGAGTGCATTATTATGGACATAAATGTAGAATAATGTGAGGTAATGATGATGGTCACCCGTAAATTTGTGTGTATTTTTACATTTATGTCTCATATTGTTTTAAGGTCTTCACTCTTCACCGTCTGCCTGCACGGTGCTGCTGTGCGGTTGCTGCTTTAAAAAAAATATGCCCACAGCCGTTGAAGAACTCGTCACCCTCCTCCATTTCATTTGCCTCTTTTTTGTCTCTATTTTACAGCGCTGGTTGCTGTTTTTTAAAATACTCAATCTGCCTTGCACCATTCTACTCTCCACACATAAAACACACTGCAATAGCATGCCACCTGCAACAGGCAGGGAGAGATTGCTACTCCGGCATTGCAATTCTCCATCTCCGAAGATGATGAATTCATGCAAGTGGACAACAAAGACAAAAGGCAAAAAATGGAGAAAACAAGCAGAGTAATAGTATTGCATGAAAAAATACCCAGAGAATCAGCAAAGAGAGAAAAATGCATGCATGTTGTGAAGCAATCTGTTGTTCGTCCTGCTGCTGCTCATGATGATGACGATGATGATGATGCAGAGAAGAAGGAGAATTGAGAAGGGGGATTATTTTTTGGACTTGGAATCATTGCCTTATATAGTAATGTTAAAGAAGAAAAAAGCTAACAGAGGAAAGGTCATCCTACAGAATAGAATATAGAATGAATCTCTTCTCTCTCTCTGTGTGTGCACACTGTGGAGAGAAGAGAGTGTGTGTCCTGCCCATAACATTATGCATCTACTCCACACAACCGTACACACATTCATGTCTATTTACATGTTCATCTTACATACAAAATTGCGTAATAACAATAACTTATAGAAGCTCTTATTATTATTATTATTATTTGTCTATTACATTAACCATACTTTACTTTGACGATTGTGTTATGTATTAAAACAAAAATAATTTTTGCAGTAGTAGTAGTAACAGTAACAGGTAGGCACACTACCACAGTTTTAGGTATGCATATGAACACAGTTGACAAAACCAAATATAAAAATACACACCTGAATCCAATAGAAACATTTTTTGTGTATAATAGCTTGTATGCCTACTAAAGAAGAATAAAAGAAGTCGTGTTAGTCGTGCATATGCCTTGTTTGTCCATAACCAACTTTCAATGCTATCCTCATCATCATCATCATAATAATAATAATAATAATCATAATATAATATATTCCACCAAATGTCCATATATTCAATACGTAATATTGTTATTATTGTTGTTATTATTATTATTGTGATTTTTAGCCTACAAATTAACGCCTATTTCATGCCTACATTTATTCTCTTTGGAGTGTATACGTGTAAGTGTGCATAGAAAGGTGTACCTACTCATAGAAAAGCCGTATGTGTCTAAGCAAGCTAGTAGGTCTAGTTGAGCACATTATGACTTATGAATGGGTAATTGTATATTTAACCATTTTTCTAAATCTGGAGGAATTTCTGCTAACTCTTAATATTATTACCATAAGAAAACAAGATAAAGCGGTTTTCTCTGTTTTTAATTTTAGCATGGGCAAGGGTCGCGCAGGGAGTGTGTGTGTGTGATGAGGTTTCTCATCATTTTAAAATTTATTTAGCTCGCAGCGGTTGTATGGCGGTTTCCAAAGAATTCCAAAGAGGAATAAATTGACTCGCTTGAATTGCGTTTAACAAGAAGTTATTATCTATTACCACCTGTACTTTTATGAAACTTTTTTTTTCTTCTTCAGGGAACTCGAACTTCGCGAACATCAATATCGATTTAAGAACTGTCGCTCTCTGCCGTCTTATGGTCCAGGTGCACAAAAGGTGAAATATGACGAGGGTTGGTGTGGCGTGTGTGTGTGTTAAAATTCTCATTTAATTAGCAAAAATACCGAATATGTACGTTTGCATTATGGTAAACTACTACTAATTCTTTTCGCTTCGGTGATGATGATGTTGATGACTGAAGTTTTATGAATGTGTTTTGTGTAGGAACAAAAATTGTAAATAGTTTTTTCGGGAACCAGAAAGGAAGGGCCAATATACAGCAGCTGAGAGAAGAGGTAAAAAAAAGTTGTATAATTTTTTGTCTTTCTGGCTGTACCAACTGTGTAGGTATGAAAGCATATCATATTTTCTATAATAGCAGCATCACCAGCAGCAGCCAGCAGAAAACTACAAAAGGCGACAAAAATGGGCATTCACAAATCCTGTTTTGTACTAATTCACTACTTTATTGTTGAGCCCTGCCATACTCACCAATCATCACAAACAGTGGTGAACATTTGCCGAAAAAAGGGGTAATGCCAAATGAGAACAGAACTGCAAGTTTGTGTAGAAGGAAAATTCACCAGACGAGAGTGCACACATGTGTGTGTCTGTGTACACCACATTATATTTTTTTATTTGCTTCGAAAATGCTTGTTCTCATTAACACCAATAGATAAGCGTATTAGTTACATAATAAAAGCGCTCCAAGTAATGCTCCAACATTTATCATTTTCATGTTTCGTGCTCCTCCGCGTCTGTCTTGCTCGCTTTTTGGTCCGGTTATTCTTCTTATCCTGTGTGAATCTTGAGATTCTCTTCCCTGATCCTCCGCTCCGTCGTCGTTTGTCTGTCCACTTCGTCCTCCACACATTTCCACCACACCGTTGACACCCACTCCCCCGTATTTCAATGTATATTTACGACCATGATAGCGATGAGCTGGGGTGATGAAGGTGCTTGAGTGTGCCTTGTGAGGATTATGTGGCAGTGGTGACGATGATGACAACGACGACGGACGGTATACAAGCAATTAAACCTGCATTAATATTGCTACCATGTGCAAACTACCCTAACTATATGGACTACATACTTCACTAATCCTGATATAACCACTGCTACCACCGCACCACCACCACCAGACATCAACAATCAAAGCGGAGGTTTTATTGCCCTGCCTTTACGGCAGCGATCAAGATCAAACTATCAACGACGTGTATCATATCACATCTTTTTTAGCCATCATCACCATCAATTTTCATCGTCTTTCATATTATGCGTGCGTGCTCGCACAACATAAATTACATCCTCTCTTCCTTTTCAACCTTCGTACTTTTTTTTATATCTCAGCTGCGCGCGCGGCTGTGTGGCTTTTCTATAGAAGCTGCAAGGTAGAAAGTCAAAAACAGCAACAGCAACAACAACGGACAGAGATGGGCTCATGATAAAAATGCACGGTGATACACAAAGAGTGTCTCTTCTCAAGTGTAAAGTGTGGCCCACATTTATGCATTTCTATGCAGATTTTTTGTCTCTACCTAAAACAACTTGTACCCAGGGTCCTGCGTACCGTCTCCTGTCTGTGTACCAGGCCCTGTCTGTCATTCATGTATGCTTACAAACACAACAGCCCCGAATCCGCTGGGTACCATTATCCCTCTTCTAGGTCTATTATCATTCTCATTTATCTGTATATGGCACAAGCTCTTCAGAGGCCTGTCCACTTGTCCAATAAATACTGCAACCTTTGACGACGGTGATGATGATGATGATGATTATGACGATCACTGATGGGTGATGTCGATGTGCCAATGCCAATCGAAATATGAAGGAGTCAATAATACTGTTACATATATGTACATAATATGCATTCTCAAAAAACATCCATCAGTTCAATGTCATCTACAGAAAGAGTGAGAGAGGGAGAGCACGACATGTAAGCAAGCTTCATCATCATCATCCTCATCCTCCTCAGCTCTCCGTCGGTAACTCTCTGGTGACGAACGACGACGCAGTTTTCTGCTGATATTGCCAAGCAGGACAAAGCGGCTATCTGTGTGTGTACCTACCTGCCAGACAAACCAAGACAGCACAATGACTTTTGATGCACGAAGACAACAACGACAAAATAATCACCTTAAAAACCACATGCATAATAATCATATCGCGAGATTGTAGGCAGGCAGGTAATAATACGATTCACTTATCATTACCAACCAAACAAGTGTACAGATTAATCCTCCTTTTCCTCCTTCTTCGTCCTCACTGCCTGTCTTATTATTATTATTATTATTTAATAAAAAACCCGTTCAAGTTGCGGAAACTCGATGTAGCTGAACGGGGACGTGATTGGTTATATTGGGAAACGCATTCTAATAAAACGTCACAGATAATTGCAAGGAACAACTGGGTGAACACGCTTTCCCTTCTCCTTGTATTGAGCCCGGCACAAGGGACAGTTTGACCACACACACGAACACGTCTTTCCATACAGATAATTCTGAAGTAAAAATGTTCCATTTGGAGAAGAAATTTTTCATGGTGTATCACCATAAGCACTAGCACACAGACAGACCGACAAACACGACTAAATCTTTCCTAGTTAAAAAATGCTTTCAGTTCCGTGGTAAATGCATTAAAAGAGCATGAATATTTTAAAATCTTCTTCTCTTGCTAAACAAATCCAATCACAGTCCCACACGGCAAAATCATGGACAGAAAGACAGAAGAAATTGTACAGTCCATTTTTCTCCGTATCCGTAACCCTCTCTCAATTTTTTTTCTCTTCATCATTTCCTTTTTTCAACCAGTTAAGCTTGCAGAGATGGTCTTGTAGTCTTGACGATGATGATCATCATCATTTTCATTTCTCAGAACAACCTGTATTTCCCCCTAGTGCTCTCCCTTTCCCATTTGGTAGTATTATTATACCGCTTGAAGGAATGATGATATGGGGATGACCGCATGCATGTGTTATGATGAAAATAGCACCGTGTAGTAAAGCATATTGTTTTTTTCATGAGATGATCCCACATGGTCTCTCCCGCTAGGAGGTCCTCACATTTCCTATTATAATACCTAGCTATTCTGGTATGTACAAACCAGAAAAAAAATAATGTTTTACTTAGTATATCGATATAATAATGTCTGCCTGCGTGCATGCTCCTCTCTGCGTGTACGTTCTATGGTGCGGTCACCTGGCTTGACATTCTTTTGTCTGCAAAGAGCTAGAGAGCCTTTTTTTCTTTCGACTGACCAAAAGGGAAAGAGATAAAAAAAAGCGCCGTTGTTGGCTCTAAAGAATTGTTCGGATAGAAAATGTAATCCAAAAAGAAACACTTTCATTTTTCTTCTTGTTCATCTTTGTTGGCAGTCAGGAAGGCTGGCAGGATTAACAACATCATCATCGTCGTCGTCGTCATAGGGCACGCAGGTATTATTTATAAAGACGAAGAAAAAAAGTGTGAGAGAAACAGTGATAACATCGGGCATAACTCATATAGGCACCCATTATTTTCTACAAGTTGCTTAACAATCAGTATTTATAGACTTGTTTTTTTTTTCTTGCTAAACCGCAGTTTGAAAGACTGGCTTTGTGGTGGATGGTCGGCGAAATGCCACACCACTGCTGGGCTGTTGATTACTATACGAGAAAAATATGCGCTATTTGAAAGCCAATGATTTTACAGAGTTTTTAATGATCACAATAATATGATCAACAACAACATGGGTAAAATATGTGCAAAAATCGTGGGGAATTTTCTTGTAATATGATTATCCAATTACCGCACAACAACAGAGGAAAAAGAGAAAAAAATAAGCATCTCCTGTGACACGCTATAAAAATTGTCGTCAACAAGAAGGGAGAGCATCATCACACGACGAATGTTTTCAAGTTGTTGAATATATCAAAGGTAAGAATCAAACGAGTTGATCTTTTTTTTCGTGTTCTTTACTCCTTGTCTACCTGTCGACAAAGCGTATTTTAAATAGGCGGAGAGTATTTTTATGGCGGAGAGAGAGAGAGAGAGAGCAAAGAAAACAGGACTGGATGCTGTTTTACCACCACATGTTATAAAGCACGCATACACTTTTTGAGGTTAAAATTTTCGTCGATAGTTGTAGGAAATATTTTGTTTGTTAATAATTTAGCATCATATGTATAAAAAAATCTAATCCGGGAAATGTATATATGGCGTCCATTAAATATAGTTGTTGGAAATGTTTTCCAATATTTCAAAATATCCACTAGTGGCAGTCAGACTATCACGTTGAAAAAAAAACTTTCAGCAGAACTCATAATGTGTATAAAAAGATGGCATATTATTGCAAAAGATAACTGTGATAAGTGAACTGTGTGAATTCAGGCAAAATGCATTAAAAATACGACCACCTTGTTGTGTGTACCACGGCCACATTACAAAGCGCGTGATGGAACTCCAGTAATCCTCATAATTTTATACGTACAAAAACACATACATGCTGTATATATTGGAGAGAGAGAGAGAGAGAGAGAAAATGACACATTGTCGATATTTTGATGATTGCCAGCCTGCTGGTTAAAGTATGCCCAGGTACACGGGTAAGCTGTCCACTTGCACTAAACAGTTTCTCAAGTTGTACTCACATATCTGTGATCCGTAACAATAGCCACCATTACCACATACAACGCTGATGATGACGATGCTGTTGACGATAATGATATAAACGATAAAATGTCAAACGAAAGAAGAGAATCTTGTCACGAAAAGCGCATCATACTGGTTACCTCTTGGCCGCTGTTGATGCTGTTAGTATAATGTTCTGGTAACCATGTAATGTTGTTTGCCATGTGTAAATCCAACAGCATTTATTACCAGACTAACTCTTTCTCTCTGATTTTGGCAATTATTCATAAAAATTCAATTTTTCCTTTACTCTTCACAGTAATCTGAATACGTAATCGGCATGAAGCTGTGCCGAGAATAACTCTTTTTTTCTTCTTCTTTTTTTTTTAAAAAAAATAAGAAGCAATGCAACTTTTCCATTAAGTACCCGCATCAAACAAAAGTGCACACAAGAATCTTACAACGACAATGTATGCCAACGCCATTGAACCAAACGTTGAAAAGAATGACGCGCGGAGGACAAAAGAAGATCCGTGTGTGTATCGATTTCAATTCCTGTCAGAACAAAGTACTTTTTTACATAGTTTTGACTTTTTTTCGCCTCTTTTTCTGGATATTATCATTGCATTGGGAAAAACCTAAATATAGAAGACGAAGAGTCATCGGATCGCAGCGAGAGAGAGAGTGAACCAGGCAAGAAAGCAAAAAAGTGAACAAGAAAATGAACGAAATGTGTATATGGCCATATGTAGAAAGTGGTTCTGTCAACGTGCACACACACACATTATTACTATTATCACTGTTATTATTAAGTACACAGCCAATATAATCCTACTTTACTATACAACCGCAATGGAGAGTCACTTGTTCTGCTGCTCTCTCACTCTCTCTCTCTCCCGCAATGACAAATGGATTTGCCGTGTTTTATGTACTTAGATCTGTACTTGGAACAATCATAATCATTATAATCTCATGCCAGGCAAGCAAGCAGGGAATATAATAGAAGAGTGAAGAGAGAGAAAGAAGGAGAGGCGTGGGAGTTGAATAGTTCAACGATTTCGCTATAATAGGTATATTTAATACGATGTGCCTAAAAGTACATGATAATGATAATCTACATAATATAGACGAGCTTGATAGGTAATAGACAGACAGAGAAACACGGACGCGACGAGATGATACGATGATACGAGGACAATGACGGGGACGGTAAGTAGTCGTTTATACTTTTGCCAGTTGATTTTTTTCGTGTTTTCTTTATGGAGTCAAAGAGAAGTGACGGCGCACGGAGAGCGAGAGAGAGATGAGAAAATCAGCAGGTAGGTATAATGTACCAAGAGACTCACTACAGCGGTAGAGCCATTATCAATTTTTTAACGCGCTGCTGATGCTGTGTGTAGCTGCTTTAAGTGCTTCACTTCAAAATCATGTCACTCGTCGTCGTCGTCGTCGATGTTTGCCAAAATGTAAAAAAGTAAGCAAGTAAAAGCTTGACTTTGGCTGCCTCTTTGCTTCTCTCTGGTACTTTTTGGGGCCAATTTATCTGGCTGATAGACACGAGAGAGAGAGAGAGAGAGAGTGAGAAAAGGCATCATACCTATTTTAAGTGTTCTTTCTCCCTCTCATCCTTCTCCTCTCTCTCTCTCTCTCTCAGCAACCCAACCCACCAGTAAACTACTTCATTTCTTTGGCAACCACGGATTTAACTCACATCACATTAGTCTCAAAAGGAAAGCAATTGAAGAAGGTATTGAACAATTTTTTTTCTGGGGGGAAAGGGGGAATTAGCTGGCAAATGAGTACGTAATGTCAGTCAAAAAGGCGGAAAAAAAGTAGAGGTAACAAGATACATTTATACCCGAGTATAGTATGTGGGCAGCAGCAGCAGCAGTAAAATCAACTCTAATTTATGTCTACGCGACGCCGGCTTCATTGGCATTCACGTTGATGCTGTTGTGATTTTATTTGATTTGATGTGTTAAAATAATTTAATCATCGTCGTCGTCATTCTTGTTCTTCTTCTCTAATAGTACTCACAGAGACACAGGAGGACAGAGATATGATGGGAGATGGTAAATAATATGAATAAATAATAAACTAGTTAAAACCATGTCGTAGAGAGCAGCAGCCCATTTAATGTGCATCTTCCATGGGAGATTTAAAGTATGTTCACTTTTTTTTATAATGCTGTCATCCATAAGAAGATCAATGTCATTGTCATTTAATATTAAAGTATCTTTCTGCATACATATAATTTTTATTACGGCCATAAAAAAATTGAAAAGCTACAATAACCAGTGACCATCGTGTCAAACAATCAGTATGATCAGCATCGAAACTCCCTATGCACATATTATTACGTTATCTGAGAGCAGAAATCATTTTTGCTGCGTCCAAATCTTGAAGCAAATCAACAGCAGCAAAAGTCACAAGCAGAATAACCATTAAAAGAGTTTATGGCTTGAAAAACAGAAAAGCGTTATCGATGCCGAGATGATGGAACTGGTTAGCACTAGTTGTTAAATAGCAGTAGCAGTGTAGCACTGGTGATATTTCTAACACAGAAAACTATTTTGCCACCTATTTTGTTGCCTAAAAAACGAGCGCATCGCATAGCTCCACATTTTTATGCTATTATTATTATAATCGGTGATTGTTACATGGAGAGTATATACGCTCCTTAAATATCGTGGTATTCAATTAACTGCCTGCTAAGTGACGAGCAACGGTTTATTAGCCAAAAATGTGTTTTATGAACTTCTTAGATTCTCTTTCTCTCTCTCTCTCGTTTCAGCTCTCCTGCTGAAACTTCTTTGCCATTTTTTATTCTCCGTTCAGTAAAATGTATAAATTGTTTGCCGTTATGGCACTCGTATCTATTGTAAATGTACGTAATTTAGGAAACCATTTGCAATGTTTTCTGGGCCTGAATGAGTGTATCAAGTGAGTGTATCAAGTTACAACCGGTCGGGTTATATATTATCCTGATAGGTTATCAAAGTATCCAAATAATATGTGTAATTTATTGTATACAGCCAGTTATACATTTTCTTCTTGGTCGTCGTCTTCTCCTACTTCTTTCACAACAAGCTATCAAATCACTCACTCTTCGTCTTCTCTCCCCCTCCCTTCTCTCTTTCTCAAAAAAAAAATACTCGGATGTGACTGGTGTGGTGGCGGTGGCAGCATAAAATGACTTGAATTGGACACTTGGCAACACCTGACACTGCACTGCTGTTGCTGCCGCTGCTGCACCCTTCAAAATAAAATATATCGTCTGTTATCTCTCCTTTGAGATGTCTTCTTGGGGAATCAAAAGGAAAACCAACGAAACGAAAATAATAATAATAATCATCATCATCGTTGCCGTTGTCGTCTCTTTCGCCTTTTCCCCATCTAGTATATACCAGTTCACTTTTTGAATACCTTTACACCTTATACCTCTCTTTCCGTACGTAGACATGGTTTCGTTTACGTATGTTTTATGTCAAATTGATGTCGTAGTACTTACTTCACGCCCGAGAATTGAGAATTGAGTTAAGCTTCTCCCTCTCTTCCTTCAAATGATAATCTCATCATTCAGCAAGAAAAATCCTATTTAACTTTACATAGATGGTCTCTCCAAGAACGACAAGAATGACTAAACATTTTGCACATGATTTCATTTTCTACTTACACACAACACAAAAATCATTCGCTCTCCACACAATGCAATTGATGCCTAAATATTCTCTCACTTCTTCTTCTCTCTCTCGCTCTCACTGTCAGATTTTCCATGCGTTTCGTTGCTGTGTAATGAGTTTGCACGCATGCATGCCTGCATGCAAATAGTAACCAGATTCCGACATGAGAGAAGATCCTATTATTATTGTATTTTTATTAACTATTTATGGAATCGGGTTTAACAAGTTAAGTAGAGTAATACATTTTTATGAGGTTTTCTCCTTCCTATCTTCCCCCTCCCCCCATCAGCCCAACAACAACTCATTCATTTCATTTTTTTGAGTGGAGGTGGTGGGGAATGTTGACGGTGAAGAGGAAACGCACACTCATCTTCAATTTCAATTTCATAAGTAGGTATCTCGATATTTCGATGTTGATCCTTGTAATCCATCCAAGCCCGAGAGTATACGCGCACAGTCGAATATATATGGATCCAATCCCTTATTAATAATAGCTAAATAATCATACACTCAACGTTGTTTTTGTTTATATTATTATTAAAATAAAATGCGTGTTCAATAAAATCCTATATTCGTGGATATTCCTCAACGTCTCTGCATGTAGAAGTTTGCAGAGAGCTCAAATGTCCTCTTCCTTTGTCTCATGTCATGTGGGACAGGTTGAACTGGGATGGATGGATGGATAAGGCTTGTTAACGGTTACATGTAGTCATAAAAATGCTTCACAAGAGAAACAAGTGTACTATAACGAAAAATTACCCCACTCTGCTCGTTGTTCCTCTTTTTGGTAAAGGAGGATTTTACGAGCAAAATATTAAATGAAGTTCTCAACACAGAGACGAAAGTACACACACACACACCCGCTACGTGCCTATTAGCAGTCGTCGTGAGCAATAATGAGGAGGAGGAATATATTGATTTAATTTTGCATTTCGTTTGATTTGCCTTTGATAAATTCATTTCTTTTAATTTTAGGATAGCTCAGCAGAGAGGAAAAACAGCGAAAGAGACGAGACGACTGAAATATTCACACTTTTTCTTCTATTTCTATATAATAATAATAATCATAATAATAATATTGCATAATAGGTATGACGAAAGAACCAACCTGCCATTTTTTTGTAGCATTACTTATTAAGTATCCATTACGGGGCTATTGTTGTAAACCTTGCAAAAAGGACATGATTGACAGCGGGAGAAATAGGCATTTCTATAAATATTTCAATGTACATACATACCGTTAAATGCAATTAATCAATACCTTGTTTTACGTCTATTCAATCAAGCAAGACAGGACAAGTTTTTTTTATGAAGATAAAGAGCGTGTCAGAGAGGGAGATAACTAGTAAATGATTTTAAGAATGGAGGTGCGATAAGAAGAGATACAGAGAGACCTGACCTTTCTTGGTTTTTAGCCCACCAAAAGCACTGGCGCTGTCACTACAGCTGCGCTGTACATACACACGTCTTTACAAAAATGAATTCTGGCTAAATCAAGTTATCAACAGCTCAGACAGAAGGAACTTGATAAGTTAATGATAAATATTTAAAGTAGAAAAATCAATTTTAATAACATCAACATTTTAGTACTGAGAGATTCATTGAGAAATAAGATATACAAGACACAAACACAAAGCAGGAGCAAACAACAAAAGTTGCAGAACTTTTTTATTCATTCATGATTGTATTTTTTTCTCCTTCTTATTATGCTCCTTCCTTTAAGGGACAGCAAGAAAGAATCAAAGTCACAAAGTCATTTCAACAAAAACAGTTCTCCCATCCGTCCCCTACTACTGTGTACTGCTTACTTTACTACTACTACTACTACTGCTCACCTTATTTAACTATCTTCATTATGATCGCATCATCCGTCACATCACAAAAAAACTTATCTGTGTGGCTGCTTATGTTCTTTTGACGGGCTGACTGACTCACTAACTCTATGACTCTCGCTAACTACTACTACTGCTTGTTACTTGCTTACTACTGCATAATTCGCTGGCTACTTTTTTTTATAGCTTTGTTGAACGATGGACAACACGAGAGAAAAAATTAAGAAGGCTGTTTGTTAGCAGTGTTTTGATCCTCACAATTGCATAAGCTGCGTGTGTATGCCTGTCTATATTTGTGCGGTTTTGTGAGAGTGATATCTCTAGAGAGAATGAACAACAACAATAATGATAATAACAGCAACAGCACCAGTAGCACCAACAACGACAACATGAGCCACATTTTTGTTTAAAGGAGAAGAAGAAAGGAGTGGACTTGAGAGGATCATTCCATTTCCAATTTTGAATGGCAGTTTTGTTGTTGTTGCTGCTGCAATGCCAAAAGCTGTTCCATATATGGCAGTGAAATTTAGTTATTTAGCTCAGCAGCAGCTAAAAAAGTCTCATGAATATCGTGTAATGTCTGTGTGTGTATGTATTTAGGTACAGGTTTGTTTGTTACAACAGTGCTCGCGGTTCGTTGTACGTACACAGAGAGAGAGAGAGAGAGAGAGAGAGCTTCAATTATCGTCATCGTCGTCATCACTCATCAGGAGCATGATTACCAATTACTATTACAAAATAAAATGAGTTTCAATGGGAAATGCAAAACGGGACAAAATGAAATGGAATAAATGTCAATACATGATACAGCAGCGTTTATCATCTTGCTAACGCCGTATCTCCCCCGTCCTTAAAGGGCATCGCTAAGACTGATTGCTATAAGCAGAAGTAAAAAAAAGTCTGGGTTTGTGTAACAACTTTAACGGCAGGTGCATCAATTGTAGATGCATTGTATGTATTTAAATGTGCAATTATATGCACCACTGCTGTCATTTTGCAATTTTCACAGTGTGCTCCACGTTTCAAATAATTCTATTAGCAAAAATTTCCCTTATTCCGTTCCACGTATTGGTTTTATATTTGGCACCTCTCCTAATAAAAAACACCACTTTTTTGTACCGCCCGTTTTTATACCTCTCTAACGAAAAGCCTTGTTTATAATGCTCCCTCGTTATTCAAACACTGACAATTGCGCTTTTCAAAAGTTTCCTTCGCCTCACTGCTCCGCTCATTTTTGGGCTCGTTGAGGAGTCGCCGCAGAAGCAGGAGAGATCTTATCCGGATTCATTAACGACATAAAAATAACATTCCCAGAGGCGATTCTTCTTTCAAATTGTTACATTGGTTGCTATTAATTTTTCTACGATTGACGTACCACTACTACTACTACTACTACTACTACTACAACGTTGATATGATATTCAATAATGACAAGAAAAACAGTAAAAATGAGGGCAACGGACCTTACGAAAAGGAAAGATGAAAGGATGCGCACACACTTGGCTTGTTCTTCCACCAAAAAAAAATATGTACACTTGATCCAATATATTTACGTCGCTGTGTTGTCTATTGTAGACACATGTTACTTAACGGAGTGATTGGGTACTTCACCGCACCACCACCACTGCTGGAAAGAATGGCCACCACTTAAAACATTTGTGTGGGTAGCACAAAATGATTCTGAAAAATTACCTGCCTGCTCCAAACATAACTCTTCTTCTTGATTCGTATCAAGTTTTGTACTATAAATACTACAAGTTCAGGCATGCCCTCACTCATGTGGTTCCTTATGTTACAACAATCTACAATTTTCCTCCCGATCAAGCATTCTGTTTACCTTTACAACCCCACCAGCAGCATCACCAGCAACACCTCCACACGGACAAAGAGGGCAAAATGATATTAATCACCAGCGTCAATCCATAACTCACAGCTAATTAATTTAATCTACTAATTTTTTGTCCTACACACACACCAACCTTACCGTCTCAGCTTTACTAGCATTATACAATCTGCGGCGTGTTTCTAGATAGTTGGTTGTGTATACGGCCGTGTGGGTGGAAACCATGAGAGTTGAATGATAACTCTCAGATGAAGAAAAGAAGAAATACGATGAAAATACAGTAATAAATTTTTAGAGTCCTACCACCACCATCACACACGCACCACAACTTAAATAACTAACTAATTATGTTGATAATAGCTCTATATCGCAAGTGGGAACACGTCAACAACAACATTGCACAGTACCACCATCATCATCATCATCAGCTTAATTTTCTTGTTTGTCCGTTATCCTATAATATTTCATCAGTTTTTCCCCTTTTCTTTCGTTTTTGGCAAATAATTGAAATAATGGAGGTAGCTGACTATAAAATAACTCTTCTAGACCGGATGACGACGTCAACATTTGCAAATAATGTGCACCAAAAAAACCACAACAAGAATCTCGTGTCTCCTTTTACTTATTTTCCTGTTTGTGGATCGTTCACAATAATCTTCCTGCTAAACCTACAGCCTACTGATTTATTTCTCAATATAGCCTCATTTTTCTCTACCTTTTCATCTTACATCATTTTGCTCCACCTTGAGAAACTTTTTTTTCTTTCTACTTTTCTGAAGGTGTAAATAAATAGGTGAGGCTTTTAAATGGTAGAGAGAGAGAGGGGGGCTTCCTCCATTAATCTCGTGTTTTTTTTGTGGCAGTGATGCAGGCGGCGGCGGTAGGGGTGATAAAATAAACAGGTGTGTGTGAATACATGCGTTTGTGACCGATAACCACGAAAAAAAATCTCTCATTGTGACGTATATCACCACGTCTCTCATTTTCTAGAGACTTTTTTTTTACCAAGTCGAGGAAGATGTTGAAGAAAACTTTAGGATTTTTCTCTCTTTTTTGCCCTTCCCTCGTACAGTTTAATATATTACAAGTTACTGCAATCAGAAGGATAAAGGGTAGTTGGTAGACAGTGCACCCAACTGAAAAATGGGAATGACAATAATAAGCGGCATGAGTTTAAACATGTCATATATTTTTAGAAATTCCAAGTAGGATGTGTTCATATAATATTTTATGCATCAGCCGTCATCCTAACATAAGTCTGTTACTTCAACAAATTACATGTGATGGTAATGGGAATTAAATTTGTTCTACATTTTTTAACTGCACCGAACGAAACGACAGGGTTTGGTAAAGGTAAAGCAGAGTAATTCATGCGAAACCATTCAAAATCTTAATTAGCAGCTAATATAGCGTATTTATAGCAAACAGTGGGAAAAGAGATGAAGAAAAATGAGAAGGAAGCATAGGTGCTTTGAATGTCGTGAATTCGGTTGGATGGTTTTTGCGAGAATTGCATTTCCTTGGTTCGAGTATTACGGTTTTTTTCTTTTTGGTATATGGCTTTAGTGGCTTTAGGTATGGATTTTCAAAAGTATTGAATTAAGTGAACTTTTTTGATGAGTGCTGTACCTATCGGACACCCTTTATCATTTTACCAAACAAACACTACATCAGATTTAGATTCTTGCTTTGTTTGTTGACTGGGTGACAGTGACGATCATAAAGAAACTTGAACCAAAACGAACAAAAAATGCAGAGAGACAGAAAGATAGCTAGAAAGAGAGAGAGAGAAAAAAAAGTGACATGACCAAAAATCCGGCTATCATTTCTTCTTACTGCCCTGTATTTTTTTGCTCCACGGCTGCCATTACACACAGTATTATTATTAATATGCGTCGCATCTAATTATTGTTATCCTTCTTATCTTTCAGTGTACTTAAGCCACTTATTATTACTTAAGCCTTCTCAGGAACGTTCCGCTTGGTTACACATAAATGCCCATTTCTCCGTATCACACACAACCGGCAACATTTACATTCATTCATATTTTAAATAAAAGAGCAACTAGTCACCTTTTTACTACTCACCAACCCGACAAATCCAACCGGATGAATGAAATGCGTTGCTGCTGCTTCAGAGAAACAGAGCGTTACGGAAAGCAAGCGAAAATACATCAGCCAGCCAAGCCTCCGTCCGTTTGTAGGAGCATTACGCATAAAAAAGTTCAAGTTTTCATCTCCTTTTGTCTAGGAAAAACTTCTTTATTCCAGCAGCTTTCTGCAGCATCCCCATCCGCATTATGATGATGAGCACAAGAGTGTGTAGGTTAGAAGCTGTACTACGCGTTACACTTTTCTCTATTATTGTCACGTTTTTCTTGCTCCCACCAAAACAACAACTGGGCGCAGGTGTAAAAATGTCAAACTACAGAGACGAGAATACATACATACGTATACCGTACCTGTTCCTGTGCAAGATGGATACCTCATTAACAAAAAGACCGACTGTGTGAGAGAGAATGACAACGAGAAGAAAAAAAGGAACAAGTGAGAGCTTTTCTGACTTTAAAAGTTAGGATTTTTTAAACCGAAGAATGCAAGACAAATTTTATAAAGGGTTCGATTAACATTTCTCTTTCTATTTTTCCTTTTACAAGGGCAAAATGGGACTTTACTTTTTTAAAGGGGAACACGATGCAGAGGAGTAATGGCAAAACGGCAAGCAATAAGATACACAGAGCATCCATTTTTAATTCTAAAATTGTACGTAAATCACGTACCTCCCTACCTTTTTACGTACCTAGTAAAATATTAGTATAAATTATTTGTTAATTTTTCGCAAAACTTCCAAACATGGCCACAGTCCTTTACTGGTGATTGCTTGCTCAAGCCAGAGAGCACGTACTTAGAAGAAGAACAATAAACAAGAGTAAAATGGATGGATGGATGGATGGTGGAGAGGGGAAGGGGAATAAGTAAGCAAGTGTGTGTGTACATGAGTACAAAAGAGAGAATGAGCTAGAGAGAGAGAGAGATGGCCTTATCAGCAACTTTTTGGAAGAAAAAGAAAGTTTGCTGTGAGGAGCAATATATCTCTGTAGTCGTCAGTGCTAAATGGAGAGCCTGTTACACATCACCGTCGTTGTCGCGCCAATAATACGTGCTTGTGGCAGTCAAGGTTTGATAAGGATGATGATGATCGAGTTGGCACAGTACTTTATTGGTACTGCTCTGCTGCTGCTCCTCTTTCTTAAAGAGTTTGAGGCTGAGATGAGAGACGACGACGACGACGATGATGATGATGATGTTATTGATGATGACACTGATATTTAGAATGACGCTGATGGGATGGTGCACTGCAAAAGTTTATACCCACAACATCTTTTTATTTTGCTGCCCTTATACTCGCTGTGTCACAGCGTAAGCGGATTTTTTGGGGCACTGTAAGACTCGAAGCGGTTGTGAACGGGGTTGAGGCACTTGTCATTCATCACAGTTACCGTTATTATTATTATTATTATTAAGGCTTATCTTTGAACTTATCGATGTCTATCTAATTGATTTGAGGCGAGTAAACAAGGGGCTTGGGTGTTGGTGCCAGCTTGTTATTCCCGAAATAAGTATTAGCCATGTAACGTAATGTTATGTATAATGGGTAATGCATTATGCAACAACGCCGCAAATGTTTTCAGCAAAACAGCAAAAGACACTCAAGTAAAAAGAGAAGAAAAAAAAACTACGCGACAAAAAGGATCTTGCACTTTTTTACGAGCCATAAAAGCACACCAAGACTCCCTATAAAAGAAATTTGGCGAAAAAAGTGTCAGAGAAAAAAAACACCCATGCAGAGAGAGACAGAGTGTACAAGGGGAAACATACGAGGAGGGTTAAGGCGAGGAACTGCATCTTATTTGTTTTTTTTATTTTGCCCAAAACGCAAGATTTTCAACGCGACTGTAAAAATGCTAATGTAATGGGAATGCTCTTAAAAATATTTTTAATACGGGCTCATTTTAACCTTTATTGGTGTGCTTGGCAAAACAATAAAATAAAATGTTTGCTGTTGTTGTTGTTATTATTATAGAACTCTTACCTGAAAATTGGTTCTGGTCTCGCCGTCAACTCATACAGCAGCAGCAGTGGTAGTGGTACACATTATGTTGTTGTGTCTCGTCTAGGTTCAAAACAAGCAATACAAATGTGGAGGTATAGTGGAGAAAATGAAACAAATGGAGAAAAACGTGTTTTTTAGAATTCACTTTTTTTTACAGCCGAATAGCAAGAAAATGCCTTTGTAACACGGAGTTTCAGTAGAGAGCTTTAAAGCACAAAGGGATAATTAGTTAACAGAGTGGATAAAAATAATACATATGTAGAGATTCACTGGCACTTTTAGTAATACAATAAATTACGAAAAACTAAGGTAATTATAGTTATGTAAAAAAAAGTGTTCGACTGAATAATTGTTCAAAGACAACACTGGCACGATTGACACTCAAATTGAAAGTTTAAATTACAAAAATCACTTTGACAAGTTTCTTTTGAAGTTGTCTCCGGTTTGGCTCTAATTAAAAATAATGTTTTGATCAAAGTTCAAAAGTTTGGCAGATGGTCGGTTCCATATAACAATCCTTACGCGCGCAACTCGGATGAAATATATATAGTTAGCGTTTATTTACAACAAGTCAAAACACACTCAAATTTGGAGTTTTTTAAAATAAAATTTGAAAATTAAAAAAAAAACATATATATTTACACTTACAGTGCTGCTTCAGTCAATAATTACAAAGTTAAGTAGCCTTAATGATGGCACGTTTCACAAATATTTACTAAAAAATATTTCCTTTTTTTACAACAAACTATCGGCTATCATCGCATTATTAATATCATGTTACACTCCTCTCACTCTATACTACCTCTTTAATTACAGGCTCCACACGTTTTTTTCCTATTTTTTTATTCTGATAAAAAAGAGGGAAAAAAACTAAAGAAACATGTTGTTCTTCTGGCTGCTGCTGCTAATGGTGACAATTGTTGTTGTTCTTTGTCTTCGCCGGTACATCATATTATCCTCTGCAGTGGGACAGTGAAGGAAGCACACTGATTAGCTTGATGCTGCTGCTCAGTCAAGAAAAGAGAAGGGCCGACGATGAAGACGACGAGGAGAAGAAAAAGAAGAAGACGAAGAAGAGGAAAGGTGTACAATATAATCAGTCGTATGATGATGATGTTGATGACGATAATAATAATAATAACAAGTAGTGATGGTGTGGTGGTTACTGGTGAGGACTGAGGAGATGGAGACGTGGTTTATTATTCCGCTGTACACACACACACACACACTCTCTCTCTCTCTTTCGTCTAACAGCGGTACTCTGATTATGTATGATCATGTACTTTACTTATGTACGTAAACGTAATACTAGTTACGCTTTAAAACGACCATCAAACGCTGCGCTGCTACAATAGCGATTTTAGAAGAGCGTTGACGATGATGACGATGGTGATATAATCCTGGTGTGTGTTGCTGCTGCTGATAAGGAGGATAACAATGGCAGGGCAGCAGCGTGGACTAAAAGTCTTGCGTTATTTTGCTGGTCTACGAAGTGTGGTGTTGCTGAGGTTGTACAAGGATAATATCCCAGAGAAAAAGAGGCACATGTTGATGCGGATCATCCATTCCTTTTCCATACACCTTATTACCAAGTTTGTATATGGGTGGCCATTAAGGCAAAATATTAGGCAGAACCACAACCACCAACACCACCATCATCATCAGCAACAGCAGCACAGTTTGTTGTTTGCATCAGCCGTCGGGATATAAAGAGATCAGGTTGGGATATATATAAAGGGATAAATGTGGAGAGGGATGGCAGAGAATGAGATGGTTTATATAGCAAAAAAATGTGCTTTAACAAACGAACGACATTGTTGTGTGTATATATTGCCCTCTTCATCATCAACGTCTTTTTAGACTGGCTTCATCGTTGGGGCTAAATAACAAACATGTGTACAGTGTAAACAACAATAATAAAAAATAAAGTCGTTCCGGTTCCTGCAGGAGGACGCTGTACACAGGATCGAGGGTAGGGAATCTTCCGACAAGAGGAACAGCAGAGAAAATAGTGAGGTATGTTACTACATGGTAACACACCTAATCACTCATAATCAAAAGTCTAGGAACATGTGGCCAAGCATGTAATACTTGTCTGGGGTAATAAGACCCTGGGGTGAGATGACACTCCTCCAGGTTAATATATGTTTGTTGCTGAGGGCTGACAGCGATAAAGAATTTCTTGTTTCGTTTCAACACTGCTTACAAGTTAATAAAAGGCATATTTCCTATCTGTTAGAGATGTTCAGCGTTGTCGCATAGAATTTCTGTCAGTTAATTATAATCCCGCTTGTTATAAGGCATGCATCCATTTTGACATCCATTTTCGATGAATGTGACAAGACGAAGCAAGAAGAGGCAGGCTTGGAAAAGCTTACAGAGATATTCAAAGAGACGTGTCTCTTGCCTGGCCTGACGTTGAGTTGAGTTGTTGTAAAGCTCAACAAAAAAAACTAGCCTACCAATAAAACCTTATAAAAAGGAGGCATATTATTACATGAAAGTGGACTGGACTTGTCGTTTTTTTGTAGTTAGTAGTCATATTATTGCGAATTTCATAAGCACAGCTTTTTTGTCGTTCAAGTCACCTTTCAGTCAACAACAACGCATACATATCATGCTCAATGCTCACTCACACAAGCCTGTAGAATGACTTTCCGTCTTAACAACCTGAAAATGTCCAAAATCTCGATAATATTCTTCTCACTCCCCCAGAGAGAGTGTCTTTACGCTGCACTGCTGTCTCTCTCTCTCTCTCTCTCTGACTGAACTAGTGTATATTACCCCTCATTCTGTTCAACTCTTTCTCTTTGTGTAGAGCTTTATCATTATCATTTATTGTCAGCAGTGCAGTGGTAATAATAGCCAAAGTATAGTAGTGGCACTAGAAATGAAGTTTGGAGTGGACGTTTTTGACAAGTTTCTGATGACAATGAAAATGACGACAACGCGAGGTTGGAGTTTTTACTTGAGTTGGTGTGTTAGGGGTTTGATAAATCTATCACTACTGCAAGTAGCACTCTGTTCTGTTCTATTTACGTTCTCTCCAATGGGGATATGCATGCTTCCATGTAATAATAGTAAATAGCTAATTTTTGTTTCCAAAACAAAATTCCATCATTGTCATTTGTAGAAGACAATATGTGCCAATATCGCCAAAAAACACGCCGTATATTTGTATCCCGTACACGAATCCTCATTCATTACCAGCCTACTATCATCTTCTTTATATTATTTCCCTTCCCTTTTACTTCAAATTGGATATATTTATCTCTATTTTGCATAATCATCATCATCACTCAAACTCAAACATCACTCTTCTGAGCATCACCACCACTGCCACGCCGCCGTTGCTGCTGCTGCCGTGACATTTTTGCCCTATGCACAGCAGGTACTACAAAAAAATGCTTTGCGCCTAAATAGCTACACACACACACATCTATTTTTTTTTTAAAACAGGCTAATTAATGCAGACAGAAAAGAAACCACATGAGTTATTGTTTACGTTTGTCAAGATCACCTCTCTCACTCTATCTCGCCATCTGCAAAATTATTACTTCATTTTCACAGTTCACTCCATTTTGCATGACTCACTCCACTTGTTCTGGAGTGGATAGTAGTGTAAAAGGAAAACATACATCATCCTCTATCATACCACACATTTTTTCTACCAATAATGCAATTTTTGTTGATGATGGTAGTGGGAGGGAGTCCACTTTTGCCATTCAACATGTACACACACACTACACACAACGTTTGCACACCGTCGTCGTCGTCGTCGTTTTATCATGCATTCCTTCTCCCCCTCTCCCTCTGTCTCTCTCAGGGCCAAGGTAATTTGGTAAGGTACCGGCGAAACCGTGTTCGTCAAGGTGTGTGTAATAAACGACAAGCGACATGACAACACCGCAGCTAACGCCACATGGCACTACGGCGTAGCTGCGGCTGCCGGATGCTGCATATTTAATTTCTGTCTTGTTTGTATTGCTTTTTAATGGGACTGCATCATTTCCTGGACTTTTTTAAAACACTCCCAACAAGTTCGTGTGTGTGTGTGTTGGTGTAGGTGGTGTGTCTTTATGGGTTTGCAGCCTGCATTTTTATGCAAGATTCATAAAAAAGTGGATTGGTATTGGTGTGGTAGTTAGGTATAAGATAAAAATGTAACCCTGGCCCTGGTTGGTGTTGCTGTCGCCCAAGCAGCAGCACAACAATAACAACAGCATACATACATACCAGTCTGTCAAAGTTAATCTAGCCGAGACAGGCATGCATACATTATTAACAGAAGAAATGCCTCCATTTCTTCTTTTGCCTAAATACATTTTTTTTGTTATTACTGTTATTACCTCTCCCTGGTGATTTTGCATAACTTGGTCCATTTTAACGAAATGCATAATATAATTTGAAAAACATATAATCATGAAGTATGTGTCGATCGTGCACTATTTTTGTATCGTGGGATTGGATTTTAGGAAAAAGGAGGAAGAGAACGTGATTCACGTCGTGTAAAAAGTCAACCAATTTTTGCGAAGGTGGTAGCAGTAATGGTGATGGTTACAACGGCACGCTGGATCCCTCCACAACAATATATGTATTATATACCTTTTCAGTTTGTTTAGCTGGTTGGTTGGTTGGTAGTGGTGGTGGCGGTGGTACTGGCGCGTCTGTCATCATCATCGTTGTCTGTGAGGATGATTTTTGATATATACCTATTATTATGAACTCGTTTTCGCTATAAAACAGTTTGAAGTTTTGGCAAGGGTCATCTTATTCAAAAAGTTAAAATGATGCACCATCAGTCAGTAGTAGTGTCTTACTGAAAACAAAGCGAAAATGAGCATCAGAGTCACCACCTCCTTTTTATAGCCTCTCTCTCTCCCTCTCTCGTACACACACGTTCATTTTTTTCATGATCATGTTTTTCTTTAGATTTTCTTTTAGGTAATACGTAATTGTAGTATAGGAACGACTGACTGACTGACTGACTACGTACGTAGCCTTCATGTTGTTATTATTATCTTATTATTATTGACAGCAAAAGGAAATGCTGCTCGCGCACTTGTACTCTTCTCTCTCTCTCTCTCTCTCTCTCGCACTCACTCTCTGACATAATTACTGGGTAAACTCTCTGCCGTGGAGAGATGCGAAACGCGACCTCGAAAGAAATGCACACGACAGCAACACCGACACACAAACTCACTCACACACAATTTTGCGTGGTGGTGGTGGTGGTTGTGATGTTTGGTGGCTCGGCGATTGATAATGCGTAGGTTCAAAAAATTTGACCATGTGAAGTAGTTTTGTATGGGGTACCTGATGATGACGATGATTGTAATGAGTGACGACGGCAACGACGATGTGCACCAGTTATGATTTTATTATTGGAACAATTCTTCTTTTTTTCTTTACAAATTTAAATGATTTATTTCTTGGTGTCGTCTGGATTGACGGGGTTCTATTATCATTAGCCTCGCAGCAGGTAGCGCAGTCACAGTGGAAATGGGCTGGACAGAATGGGACACACTGGAGACAGGCTGAGACGCAAGCATTTTTTTGGGAGAAGAATATGTGGAGCGTCAGCAGTCAATACAGCAGCAGTGGAGAATCATTTCAAACCGAAAGTGGAGAAAAAATAGTAAATTATTGTTGTTGGTGGGTAATGAGGAGTTTTATACTTTTGAATGATATGATGATGCAATAAATGAAGGTTGAATGGGAGAATTTACGATTTTTGCTCAGAGGAGAAGAGAAAGAGAAAGAGAGGGGGTCTCTCACTCTCTCTCTCTCTTAATTAAAACTGAATTGGAATCTGGTCGCATTTAAAATAGAGTCGAGAGAGAGAGAGTCGCTCCATCACTACCACCACCGCCGCCGCCCGCCTACGTACGTTTTCAAAGAAGATGAAAAGAAGTTTAAAGATCAATGGTTTAGTTGGTTTATTATCTGGTGATTGTGGTGGTGGTGTTGTTGTTTGGACGAATCATTATAATAAGTTTAAGTTTATCATCATCAGCATCGCAAAAGTTACAAGCGAGCAGAGAGAGAGAGAGAGAGAGAGAGTCAACCTGTTCTTTTTTTTCCTGAATCTCTGTCTCTCTTGCATTGCCCACACACACAAAAAATTTGCCATGTGAAGTGAATCATTCATTTCATTCTGGGCCTGTTTTATTTCATTTTGCTCACATTCATTTATTCATGTTCCATTATCATGCTTATAATAAAAAACGCACATGTATGAAAATACAACACAAACACGTACATAAGTTGTATACATGCATGCATGCTGTAAAGTGTGTAGTTACGCCGGTGCATACAGCTATTTGACTTGATGATGAGACTCAACAAAACGACCAAAAAAGTACCAACAGAACTAATAAAACTATAAAGAAATTGTACATTTATTCATGCCAAATTTACGTATCACACACATACTGCCATAATGTGAGGATGAAGAAAGTGATGATGATGATGATGATGATGATGGCAAGACGATTAAAAGTTGCTGACGTTGATGGTGGCAAGGTGTGGATGATCCAGAAAGCAGATCATTTACCATCATCACCACCGGCAGCATTATTGTTGCTGATGATGAGGAGGATGATGATGCAAGTGTGAGTTTTGCGAGAGAAAAAAAAAACAGAATTGAGTTTTTATTACACACAGAATTTTGCCCGTCTACACAAATAAATTCTTTCTTTTTTTGAACATGCAGATTCGTTAGGTACTCATTTGTATACTGCTGCACAGCATCTCCAATAATAGAAGACTTGTTGTTCTTGGCAAAACTGAAGAAAAAAATTTCCTTTGTGTCAAAATCCCTTCATTTCGCTCAAAGATGGATGGATGAATATTATACTTCAAATTGAACAACAGAAAACAGGAATATAAAAATAAGACGAGAGAGGTTAACGAAACGACACAAATACTGCATTTTGTATGATTGTGTGTATGTTCATTTTTTCAAATATTCTTTTTATGTGTGTGTGTCATTCGAATGGATCCTTGTTGGTAGCTCCGCTAGGTTAACTGTGGGGTTGACCAAAAGGACAAGAGAAAAAGTATTTGCCCATAATAATATTGTGTATTTTGTTGTTGTGGCTGCTGCTATTCTTGTATTTTGTCGCGTCGTCGTCCTGTGGAATGCAGACAAATAAAAACGAGCACTTTGCCAAACAGTCAGAAAAGAGACGAGAGAGAGAGGGAGTCAGAGTACCACAACAACAATAGTAATAGTCTTACTGAAAATGGAAACGTTAGGTACACTTACATACTATACGAGTTATATCGTAAAAACACTCGACGTGGCAAAAAGTTTCAACGAAAAAGTTTTTTTCTTGTGTGAGAGAGAGACGAAGTGTAACCGTTTTTATTTCCAATCACCAGATCACCGTGTGGTAATGGCGATGTCAGAGGGTTATATAGCGGTGGTGGTGGTGGCTGGTGATGTTATTCTTTCGGGGAAAAACAGACGACGAAGAGGAGGATCATGATTACTAAATGGTGCTCCGTCTTTTTTATGGGTGTCTCTCCGTTAGATAACAATATATTACGGGTGTGTAATATTTCAATTTATTCGTTTCTCTTGTTGGCCTTGTTGATGATGAGAACGAAGAGAATGATGGAAAGGTAAAAAAAATGTATGTAGGTACGGGATAAGCGTATTTTAATATTTTTATAGTACAAATGTGAAGGACAAAAATGATGGTAAAAAGTACCAAGAAAAAGCAGAGGAGAGAAAGAGAAGGTGGATGATGATGATGAGGAGAGGTCATAAAGCTTAAAAAATGTGTGTGTACGAAATATAGATTGCAAAATTTTGAGGAAAGATTTAGGACTAGTGAGTAAATAAAAATGGATGACGTGAATGGCAGCAAAACTTATGTTCAATAGCTTATATAGAACACAAAAGAAAAAAATGCCAGCCACGAAACAGGCAGGCAGGCAGGTAGACAAGGCTCCAACTTGGAGAGCGAAGTGTATATATGTTTGTACGTGTTTTTGCAAAATCATCGTAGAAAATGATTGAGTTTAAGTGCGTTTATGCTATGTGACAAAAGAATTTCTTCGGATGGTTTTTTATGGAGACAAGAAAAAACGACGAGGAGGAGGATGCTGGTGCTGCTGCTCAGTTGCTGATGAAATGGAATAACACTGACCTTCAACCAAAATATTTATGGAAACGAACGTTTGTGAAGCGAAGTTAGAGACAGGGAGAGAGGGAGAGAGAGACGAAAGAAAATGAAGCAGAAGACTAGCTTTTTTAAGAGCTGTAACTTAATTCTTTTAATGGTTGTGAGTTGTTCGATGACGAAAACGACGACAGGATTTGATGAAGTGATACCTGTATGTCTGCGCGTTTACCTGAAATATTGGCTTGCTAAAAATAATAGCAGTAGTAATGATACACTTCTTTTTTTTCACTCTCTTGCGTCTTTTAGATTCACCCCAACTCTGACCGATCAACTGAAGCGACAACCTTCCACCACCACCGGCCATACAGACAGGCATACACACCACTTTAGTCAAGAAACAAGCAACCTACAAAATTCTTTTCCTTCTGCTGCTGCTGTTGATGATGATGATCGACAACTCAAAAGAGAGAAACTAGCGGACAAGATGAAAGATATATCTTTCTAGCTGGCTTCACTGTGCTTGTTCTTCTTATTGTCGGGTCGGGTGTGTATGATAGATAGATACCAGAGAGTAATCGATGGTCGTCGTCGTACGTACGTACGTCGTGTGGGCACACTTTTTCTTTTTCCAGTCCTGCCACAGAGTTGCGGAGATAGTCAGGAGAGAAAAACATGTTGTTAATGATGATATGCCGCTGTTGGTTGGAACTGATGCGATGTGTGCTTCGAGCTATTTTTTATACATACCTAATATAATAATATGTAGTCTCCCGACATTTTGGTCGACTGGTCGGCTTGATGATGATGAAAACGGTGCGCGGTGGTGGTGGTGATGGTTGGTACAACTCATTATGAGCTTGTTTGGTATTTCGCCGTGTGTGTGTGTGTGTGTATCAAACATTTCTGCCCTGTTTTTTTCTTCCTCTTTGATTGCATCTTCATTTGTTCTTTGCTATGTGCTTCTTCTCCGTTTCTGCTTCCCATTTCATTCTGGCCGGCTTCGTTGGTTTGCTGGTTGTGCTCGACCTTTACAAAAATCCTGGTGGGGTGATGATGATGATGATTATCAGGATGCACATAAAAGGGAACACAGAGAGCAGACAAGGGAAAAAAACGAAGAGAAGATACGCTTGTTGTAAAAAAAGCATGTGCACATCGTCTGATCATTTTGTAGAATCGTATTTACAAGGCGCATATATTGCCGATAATGAATAGAATGAACATGATGAGGGTGATAATAGCTGCAAGAAGTGGGCAATAATAGACATCAGCCTAAAATATTAATACAATAACAGTCTTGTACATTACTCCCTTCTCGCTTCTTTATTTCAGTGAAACACCACTGTCGTTATTCTCCCCGGCGTTGAAGTCGTAGAACGACTTGGAGTTGGAGTGGTTGTGTAGGGTATAAATGGATTGCCGTTTTCAATGAAAAAAATCAATGGTTTTTTATAGGACGACGACGCGACGCCGTGTCTCAACTGCAGCCGAAAAACGAATCAAGGAACAAAGTAGTTCTTGTTAGTGGAAGAATGAATGGATGGAGAGGGAGAGAGAGAGATGAATTGAATTTTGAATTGCAGTTTTTTGAGTAGCAGCTAAGTATGGTGTATTATGCATGTACTTGATATTATTTTTATGTATGCCAAATAATTGAAGCAATAATGAGGACCTTGTTCTCATCTTGTTTTCTTGTTTCTTAAAATATATTATCAGCTGCACACACAAGTACCACGTCGCAACGACACTCCGCCAAAGCATATTATTATGCATTTTTCTGGGAAGGAGAATATTATTCGAGTGACCAAAGTAAAAAGGAAAGTTCAAAAATACCATTAAAATGGTGCTTGAACTTGTGGTAAGGTGCAATGATAATAATAAGGTTGATGCATCATGTATGTGTTTAATGTAACAAGAAAAGGCGTTAATAATATCCTATTTTATTTTTGGTGTAGTTTAAATATGATAATGAATCTGTGATGTATGTGTACAAGTCGTTTGTCGTTTTAGTTTTAGCAATTTTTTTCTTTTGCGGCAACCGCTCTTGTTTGTTTCTTTTACCAGCAAGTAAGTGTCTGTGCCATTGTAATTATCTCTTTGGGATTGGAGGCTTGGATCACTTCTTGGACGACGACAACGACCATGATCGCGTAGAATGCCCAAATAGTCGTGTAAAAGAAGAAAAGCGTTGTACTTGTACTACGTCTGCAGGAGCGTTTACTTTTTTGGGACACCACCACCGCAAAACAGATGCACAGATAGTGGTGGTGGTTGTGTGCCATCGTGGTTTACCCCTTTTTATGTACATGTTTTTTTATTCAGTGTATGGCTTTTGGACGGAGTTTTTTGGCTGCTTTGACAACGTTCTTTCATAGTCAACGCATGCCCTTTTATGAAGCATATATATTTACGTGCTCGAGACTGGTGCTCCTTTTTTATTGGAACCTTAACTGCTTCTACTGCTCCAGGTGACGATTTTTAGCCACTGTGATGTTACTGTTGATAATTTTGATTACCTATACAAGTACAAACATACGTACATATATGTACAGTTACTATCTGGTAGATAGGTATTGCAGAAACATTAAAAACAGTTGCATTTTATAACCAAATTAAATAATAAATAATAAATAATAAGAACAATAAAAATCGTTTAAGTTAGATATTTAATATTAAAAGGAAACAAGGAGAAGAAGATATGCTTGTGGGATCATTGCCAATTTAATGAAGGCAGAATGTACAATCGATGGTCAAATTAGTAAAAGGCTTTAAAATATTAGTTTGTAAATGGAAAATGGACATACTCAGGGGGAGTAATTGTAACGCTCACACTGCCGCCGTTGGTATTGTTGTTTAGCGATAAGCATATTAACGGCAAAAAGTAGACATGCACGGCTCACACTCAGTCCTCATAGTGACCAACTTCTTGTTCGTCTTTTGTGTGAGATGATGGAGATGATGTTCTGCCTCTCGAGCTCAGAAACTGCCCACACTTTTATTGCCAAATATAATATCAATAATGATAATTACTGTAATAATAGCATCAAAGTGATGGTATGGTGTACTTTATTTTAAAAAACCCTTGAAGCAAACTGCGTTTCGTGATGTTACACACTATGTATTGTGATAAACCGAATGGAGCGAAAGAGAACTCTGAAGTGCAAAACCAGCAGTCACCGATTAGACTTGTGTTGGTTTTAACTATTAATAATCATGCATTCAATATTAATTTATAGTTAAGCTTCATTGGCATAATTAAAGATTAAATTCATTTTAATTATTGAAAATTTAAGATTAAAATTGATGACTAAAGCAATACATTAAATTTTATTATGTCATAATCATTACAATTTAAATTGGACGTTATAACTAACGTAAATTTGAGTTTTTCAACTGCTGTTCCGGAAAAAATCGCTGCTGTTTCATACATTTTTCGCGGAACTCGCGCATGCCTTGCCACAGTGCGACTGACCTCCTTTGTCACCTCTAACTATAAAACAAAGAACATTTATATACCATTTTAATACCATTTCTTTGTCAAGGTTTGTAGTAGAGACTGATGTCGATCATATTGTTTTTGATCATTATATTTTACTGCTTGGCAAAATATATTACTAGGCATATATGTGTTATGAAACGGTAATTTATTCAATTAAATGGTTGAAAAATGTTTGACCTTACCCAATCATTTTTCTCCTCACAATACTCCACAATATCCAAAAAGAGTGAGTACGTAAAGCCATTTGCTGCATCGGAGGACTCCCAGTTGACACGGATTTTCCCATCACTCATTACGGCTTTGATGGAATGGATTTGAGGAAAACCCACCGAACTTCTGGAATGTATTTTGGAGGTCTCCTTCAAAAAACAAAAAATAATATTATAATTAAAATTGGTAATAGTCGTTGTTGTGGTGTGTATTTTAACAGAATACCAAATGAATCTGGTTTAATAACTTTAGCACAAGCAGTAATTTAACTTTATTACGTGTATACTTAAAACTCTCTTACCTCCATTTC